>UYYA01004187.1:56165-150754 GCA_900624975.1 Angiostrongylus costaricensis | reverse complement strand
TTCCAGGCTCTGAGGAAGGCGAAATCCGCCGAAACGTCAGCTCATTTGTGAATAAAGAATAATAACACCTCGCGTTTGCTCAACAAAAATACGAAGAATTATTTGTGGAGTTACTTTTGTAGTAGGAAGGCTACTATTCGAGGAAAAGAAAATTCATGAGGCTTTCTTAAGGCAAGTAAAAAGGATAGAAGGTTCGAACTTGATAATCCCTGGCCTTTGCGCCAAGCATTGGACTTCATCAAGTATCGCAGAGGTGATTACGGTGGCCCAACTAATGTGTCAAGTCAGTTTTTTTAGCCTCCCAAACAATTGTGGTATCGATTTGTCATCCTCGGAGTGACAGAAAGCTTGGTGAGCGGACGATCGGGATCGGGCTCAACTTCATACACTTGAAAATGGCCTTCAACTCGGACGAGATAGAAACGGTCATGGAAGCTCAGAACAACCAGGGAATGCCTGCTCAGTACATAATGTTTCTTCATGAGCTGCGCAACAATATGGTAACCAATACAATCATTGTATAACGACATTAATAACGATGTGAGGATAGGGGTTCGACAAGGTGATGCGGTCACTCCAGAAGTAATCTTGGAGGTCATGGGAAAATTGGAATGGGATGAAGAGATCGTGACAACAGATGGTCGGGTATTATACCAATTTTCCTTTACTGATGACATCACTCCTGTAACATCAAACATTAGCCAAGCGGAACGAATACTTTCCGACTTTGATAACTCACGTGAAAGGATTGGTGTTCGACTAAATCTCGCAAAAACGATGGTCATGAAAAGCACATTTGATTCCTGTGTCCCACTTGAGCTCAATGGAATGAGTGTTTCTAGACGCTCCAGTTATGCTTGTCTGTTGCTGCGTAAACAGGATGAAAGACCACTCAGAGTTATTGAATGTGCAATCGAAAAGACGATGCTAGGAGTATCCCGTGTCATACAAGTGAGGGAGGTGATCCGTGGTTCCCCACCTGTGCAGCGATCAAAAGCAAAAGGCTTTTCTGTACACTAAATTGTTGGAGATAAAGGAGGGGGACGCGTAATGCGTATGAACGACAACCAGTGAACCGATGGACAAGAGCCGTTAGCGAATGGTTTCTGATGGTGGTCTTCTTCGAACTTGGTGACGTCTGCGAGAGCCATTTCAAATTCCTGAAAGCTTTTCCATCTGCGAGGCCCATCATTTGGGTGGTCTTTCACGAGAACACTTGCATCCTCTTGGAGCCCCTCCAATGCTCTCTTCGTCCAACCGTCGGCTGTTTTTGTTATTATGTGATCAGCCCATCTATGCTTCACCGCCGACGAAAATTCTTCCGGATCACGAAGATTGCATAGGTTTCCAAGGTTTGAGCTTCATATTTCGGCTAGACATTGTGTATGTCGGTTATGTTTCAGAAGACATTGTTCAAGCGCTTTGTGAGTGATATTTGGTATTCCTTACGTGGGTAAAATATCAGTTCACGTTTCTGCTGCATAGTGGAGCGCCAAGAGGACTGTTGAGCTGAAAAGGTGAGCGCGGACTTCTGGGTACGTTATTTGGTCGGTGGTTCCTTTTAGTTGGCCGAATGCGCCTCATGCTGCTCACCTTCTTCTCACTAATTTCTTCTTCATGTTACTCACTATGTTGATTGGACGTTCAAGGTACACATATGAAGTGTTGAGGTGTTTTCCGTGTTTACCAGAACCATGCAGTTCGGCCTGTTTGGCTTCGCACCATCGGTTCTTCATTAGTCGTGTCCCCGTCCAATTTAGGCGCAGTCCAATCTTTTTTACTTCTTTGTTGGGTCCAATGATCGTCGTCTCTACTTCACTGGCACTCTTCGAAATGTGATAGTGTCATCCGCGAAAAGAGGATTTGATAGGAATTTTCCATCAGTGTGTATGCCCTTCTCGTCCTAATCCAGTGACTTCACTATCTTCTGTAGTGCGGCAGCAAACAGCTTTGGCGATATGGTGTCGCCTTGTCGAACCCTTTTCTCCATGGATATAACGGGAATTCGGTGGAAAAGCTCTGTATTTTTGCTGCACTTCCAGAAACAATCACCTAGTGTTCGTATTCATGAGGACTCCACTCCTTCGTCGACGAGGGCTAATAAGATTGCATTCGTTTCAATGCTGTCAATCGCTTTTCCGTAGCCGGTAAAGGTTTGGACAATAAGCAGGTAGTAGTTCCTGCAGACTTCTATGATCCATGACACAGTTTGGATGTGGGCTATGCGGCAAAATCTTTACTGAGGTTCTGTTTTCTCGAATGGTTGCGCATCATCCAAGGACTTCCAAGTGAGCAAAAGGATAACCCTCATGGACACCTTGAAGAGTGCATTCAGCAAGTCTATTGGACTACGGTTACGAGGATCCCTTCGGTCACCACTCTTCGGTAGGATGACCGTGCGCGACGTCCCCATTGATTTGGGACTTTCTCGTTCTTAAGTTAAGACGCCATGTAGGTTACGAGAAGTAAATGAAATATGTGGTCTGCAGCTCTGAGGAAATCGGCTGTGATATCGAGTCCTAGAGTTGTGCCTCTCTTCATGCTTTTTATGGCAACTCGAACTTTGGAGGGTAGAATACCGAGCGATTCCTCACCAGTGGTATTTTCGGGGTCCAAGACAGGGATTGTGGATCGGAAAATGTTTGTGTAGAAACTTTCCGTTGTCATTTCCATACCTTGGCGAGACTTAGTGATAGTCCCATCTTCGATCATTAGAATGGATAGCGGAACGTTATACTTGCAAAGATCCCGACAGTACTTCAGGTAAGATCGTTTGTTAACTGCTTCCAACAACTTTTTCTGACTATCCCGATGTAAATCCTCCTGCCAAGGTGTCTTACAGCTGGTATTTATTGTCAGTAGTGTTAGGTATGTTGTAGTGGGATCCAACTTCAGTTTCCTTTTCTTTTCGACCATCTCAGCGGTATTGGAAATGACGCCTGAACTTCTTGTTTTAGGAACTGAAACGCATGCGGCACAAGTTTTAAGTTCTTCGACATACAGCGTGTAGTACTCAGTCGGGTTCTCCATTATTTCCTAGTCATATAAGGAGAGGACCTTATTGAGAATATCCTTGTCATACACGACTTGTTCTGTTTTTCTTGGAAGATGGCACAAGAGTTCTTTTCCACCTTGTGGCTAAACCGAATCTTTGCACGATGAAGGCGGTGATCAGATCTGGTAAAACCGAGGTATCAAAGGGGCACTGTTCTGTGTTCGTGAGAATGTAACTCCTCATGAGTAGCGCCGTTAGGAGAACCGCATGTCCATCGGAGAACTTCACTGTTCTAGAAAGATGAATTCTCATGGAAAAGGTGTGCCGCGGCCAAGAGTCTAACAAGACGGTTTCTATCCGTATTCATCTTCGTTGGTCGTTCCTAATCTGGCATTGAAATGTCTAACAACGAATTTATAGAAAGACTTTCCATTGCGGATTATTTCCTCTTATTCGTTCTAGAACGAGTCCAGTTCGCCTTCGTCAGCTATATAAAATGGTGAGCAACGATTGGTGGTAGTTTCTTGACGCGAAAGTTGGAGACGAAGAATGGCCGAGCGCAGTGATGAGATATCGTATGGGGCGATACGAGATAGAATTTCTCTAATTCTGTTTACCAAAACTAAAATTGAAATTTGCTTGGAAATCTATGTTTTTAAATAGACTTAAAGTAAAAAACAACACACTAGAAAAGTTATTGTATTCCCTTAGAGCGATGAAACAAAACTCCTAAAACTCTGCCATTTCTCAACTCCTCAAGTCCTCTAGCTGTTGAAACATTATCGCCTATTGTCGAAATATCAGCAACGTTCATTACGTGCCGCGTTTGAATGGCCCCCGAGATGTCCAGGTCCGCAGACGATGTGCGATCAGACATGATGTTGTCCCACCCGGCAGAAAAGAAAATTAATGTAAAAGTTATACCTTCGTGTCTTTTCAAAAAACTGAGTATTAGGTGTTAGAAGCATTATGTGCAGCATTCGACAATTAGTGTATTTTCACCACTTTCTTGAATAATGAGTCGTTCGTAAGCACAAAATGATGAAGCATGGAACCACTTCCAGCCACTAGCTGTGTTTTTGACTCGTAGAACTTTTAGTAGAGCTATTTCAGGATATTAGGAAGAGTGAACTCGACCATATTTCATGATAAAGATTTAAATGTTCAAGCAGCAGTAGAACTTATGCACAAAAAGTCCGAGAACTTCTGTGAACGGTGGATCCGAGGATGCGAACCGATTGCAGAAAATACTGAGATATTTACAATCTGTGATGCGATATTAGGTTATACAAACAACAAATCGCGGGCGGATGTGGCGCAGTGGTCGGAGGCACCTAGCAACACACACACGTGGAATCGGTCTCTGCGCCAATGGCTCACCAAGCCTTCCACCACTCCGGTGTCAACGAATTGGTACCAGAGCTGCCTGGTAGGATACGAGCACTGACTCGATATATCGGCAGGTCACGGCGAGTCATTGCAAAAGCTAGATATGCATTCACTCACCTCCAACGATTCTTAATGAAGTCGAACGCATGACGCATCCCTTAGGGGTTGATCAACGCCCAGAGCTTTATCCTTTATCTTTTTATAAATAACAAATCAAAGCCTAACGTTTTCGTTGAAAACTCAAAAAACCGACTTTCTATAAACTTCGGCATAGATAGTTGATATATTTATCTATATGATCCTATAAACTGATCTTTAGCTGATGCGAGGTTGGCATAGGTCTTCGTTGACGTTGTCGTTGTTGTCGTTGGTGTTGTTAATCGATGGCTGACGTTTCGGCGATTTCGCCTTCCTCATAGCCTGGGCGTATTTTATACAAGAATGCTTTAATTATACGGTGAAAAGGCTAAAGTATTAATGAAGATCAAGCTCTTAAACAGACGCCATATTGATCACAAAGGTTACTCACCTTGATGTTACGAGTGGGACTGGCTCACGCGTTGTTCATGTGGGGTCGCCAGCAAGACACACTCCAGGGTTAAAATATCATTTTGAAATAGGGCACCAGGTTACGTGTGATAGTGAGGCCTTCGTCTTTCCGGTTCATCTTTAGATTTCTGGAATTTATCCAAAACTTTTCGATTTCTGCGCTAGGATCCGCACAGTCACTTCAAAATCATCGCCGTTGTGCTTTTGTGCCCTATGCGTACCTAGAGCAGTGTTTTGACGAATTTAAGCTTTCCCATCTAGATGTTCTTTTATGCGGACATAAAGTGGTCTACCGGTTTCCCCAGTAGATTCCTCACCGCATGCGTTACATGAGATCAAATATATTGTACCTGAACTCATGCAATCCACGTCTTTCCCGTTAGAACAGATAATACAGTTTTCTGAGCTGAACAAGCGATCGTAGAGACAGACTGTTGCGAACTAACTGACGGCGTAGGCACGCGCTATCACACTCGAACAAGACCAACACCACGGACTATGATTGCGAGAGAAAAGAACAAATGGCATATGTGCTGGAGTCCGCGAAACTCATGAAGACGGACTGTCCAAGTATCCAAGTAAGTAAGTTCACGTGAGGCTGATAAACGTTGAAGGGTAAAGCGCTAGGCGTTGATCAATTCCTGGGGAATGTGCCATCCGTTCGACTTTGTTAAGCATCACTAGAAGTGATTGAATGCATATATTGCCCATACGATAACTTATGGTGACCTACTGATGCATCATTTCAATACTATTATCCTCCCAAACAAGTCTGGTTCCGATTTGCCATCTCTGTAGGGTTGGAAGGCTTGATGAACCAGAGGCGCGGAATCGAACCATAGAGCTTATACGTAATATAGGGCACATCTAAGCTTTGTGTTATAAATGCGCTTTTTTGGGATTGGTATCAAACTTTATTTAGTTAATACTTCGGTGACTTTACCTTCTTCAGAGTATCGACTTGCCATATGGTGGTTCGTAATCGCATAGTCCAAGGTGCCGAATTGTTAGCTGAATGAGGTATAATACCAATTTCGTTTTAGCTTATGAATGGAAAATTAAACATTAATTATTTATGCATATACCAAATTAAAGTAGGTTCGCAAACATACAAGCCATAGCCACAATTATGCTGAGATATCTGCAAAACTCCGGATCACATGTATCTGTGGCGGGGATCCAACACGCTATTACCCTTTCCGGGGGCTAAAGTTTTCACCACCACACTCTGCGGGTTCTTCGTTTTGTCTTTCTGTCAGCTGTGGCAGTAAATAAAATGTAATTACAAAAAATAGCATTATCGTAATGGACAGTGTTGTAGGCGGAGTGGCAGTGAACGTTATTGCTATGAAAATAAGAGGTGATAGCCGTGTAGATTCGGTGAGTAAAAGGGAAAAGTGATATTGCAATAGCAAAAGAACAAGTATGTTGGGACGACCATAGAAGTGAGTGAATTGCAAAAAATTCGGATAATTTAGTGCAATAAGGCCGATAAGAAGATGAAGCAATCGACGTTAGTTAATCCGTTAGGGTTGAGCCATGCACTCGACTTTATACGTGGCGTACTGGAGATGATTGAATGCACATCTACTCTATCTAATGACTTGAGAAGTTCTACCACCGAAGTCAGCATTTCTATCGTTGGCTAGTACAAATTTGTCGTTCTCACAGGGATGGACAGCTCGGTGACCCTGCGAACGGAATCGAACCAAGAACTGGTCGTGTGACTTGTCAGGTGTTCCGAATTGAAAGAGAAACCCTTCGATTTTAGTTCATGGAGAGAAACGTTGTCAAGTTGAGAAGAAATGCCTACGAGCAAGAAATATGAGTTTTCGTTGTGCCGACGGTCTATGTACAAGTTAACTTGTTCTTTCTTTTGAAAGTCAATCATTTTCGTCTATGGGTGAAAAGAAGGTAACACCCGATATCAGAGGCGATTTGTCCATTGCCATCAGGACTTCACACTTTTTAATTAGACTCCAAGGGAATGCGATGCATAAAAGTGAATTCTCCTCAGTATTATTAACCAACTGCGTGGCATTATCTATGCAAATTTTAGTCTTGGGCTTTAATCAACTCCTCTATTCTATTGTTTCTACCACTTCCGGTTTTCTTGACTACTTTCTTTCGCTTTAAAGCACATTCAAGCAGTGAACGGGGATTAAATTAGCAGTTTTACCACTCGTTTCTTTTCCTTAACACGTGGTAAATTGGCATGATGAAATTGTATAAAGATAGGATAGAGTCATATACTCTGCCACAACTTATTCAAAGGGACACATTAACTCAGCCCTGATCATCTCAACTTGCCATCCCTCCTACATAAAGGTACTGGTACCAGACTTGTCTGGAACAGCATTCAACCACATTCATTAAGAAGACCGAAAGTCTTCAAATAGCAGCTTAACTCGCAAGCAAATCCGAAAACATTCGTGGGCCATGGATGTGAGGAAATGAATCGAACGCAAGAAGTGTTTGCGAACCGCACAGTATGGATGACGATGTAGGGTCATGTAAAAGGAAATCTGATCAATCGCCGAAGGATGCGCCATGAATTTGACTTCATTAAGCATCGTTAGAGGTGACCGACTGCATATCTGGCCTACCAATGACTCATTGTGGCTTACCGATGTATTGAGTCGGTGCTGCTATACCCGTAGACAAGTCTGATAGCAATTTGTTGACCCTGGAGGGATGGAAGGCTTGGTGAGCATGCAGAACAGGTTCAATCCCGTGTGTATTGCAGAGTATCTCTAACCACTGCACTACACACGCTCACACTTCATTGATGCCAAAACGAGCCTTTATTTTTGTTCGGATAGAATTGTCTAGTACTCCGTAGACCAGCAAGAGTGCGTTGTAATAAAGAACGGTGACCTCCTCGTTATCGGCAACTATCACCCAATTTGCTATCTGTTGTCTGCAAACTTTTCACTCGAGTCATCCTAAACAGGACTGGTAGAACACTGAACGAAGAACAGCCATATGAGAAAGTAGGGTTTCTAAAAGAGTTTAACATGATAGACCATAATCCACATGATAACGAAACTTACTGAAGTATCGCAGGAGTACAAGAGATCGTTCTATATCACGTTCATCGATTTAGGGAAATCTCTTCCTCAACTGAGACAGAAACAATCATGGATCCGTAAGCGACTAGGGCGTCGCTACTCAGTATGTAAAGATTTCTTAGGATCTATGAAAACTTGGCAACCAAGATGTCACCATACTACAACGATATTAACTTCGATGTCAAAACAGTGGTTAGGCAAGGTAATACAATTTCGCCGATGTTATTTATTGGCACCCTCGATAACGTCATGCGTACACTGGAATTGGAATAACATGGGAGTGAAAATCGATGGTCAGCAATTACACCGTCTTCCCTTTGCTGATGACATCGCTCTCGTAGCACCAAGCATCAATCAGGCGGAACGGAAGCTTAACGACTTTGATAAAGTCTGTGGAAGGATTTTTTGGGCTAGATCTCACAAACACGATGTTCATGAAGAACGGATTGCTTACCTATGCCCCATTCACGCTCAATGAAGCGATCATCTCCAAGTGCTCCAGTTATGCCTATCTAGAATGGGAAATTAATATGGAGAACGACACAGGTCCGGAATTAAGCAGGAAGAAACGAGAAGCTTTCGAACTTTCAAGGGCTTAGAGGATGTGGTGAAGAGAACGGAGAACACCCGACTCCATACTCAGCTTTTCGACTCCATGAGTCTCATTGCCTTAACGTATGCATCAGAAACCTCGTCGCTTAGTAAGCTAGGTGATAGATCACTCAGCGTTATTGGAAGCGCAGTCGAAAAGACGATGCTAGGAGTATCCCGTGTCACACATGCAAGTGAAGGGATCGACCAGTAACTCCGAGCTACGTCATCGATCAAAAATCATATACACCGTTCTACACGGTAAATTGTTCGAAGGTAAGGTGGGCGGTATACTTAGTGCGTGTGAGCGACAACCGATGGACATGAGCTGTTAGTGACTGCATTTCTCTGTATGTCAAATACACTCTAGAAAGATCATTGAGGGGGTGGGCAGAGTTCTGCACGAAAATCCTGGAAGAACGATCTAATGCTCAACAAATCCCTAGAGCGATCCGAGCTCACTAGGCTACTCTACCACGCGACAGGGAGAAGTGGAAGATTTACTGGCCCCGCGATTCATTCGTCAATTAAAGAGACGACAGGTGATACAACTCCGCAGTGCTGTAGATCGTAGATCGACTTCTGAACGAGAAACGAGTGCGAGTGCAAAATAGGTTAGGAGCTCATCTAGTGTAGAAATGTAATGCACCAGTTGGTGGGCATTTGCTCGCGCTGTTGACTGTTTCGTCTGAGCTAACTGCTCATTCATTCTATTCATCCACCAAATTTCCAGCCACCATTCCTCCTCTCATCACTTGTCCTTGAATTCCCTCCATTTTTTGTTTATTAATGTTCTTTGTCGCTATGTCCTATCCCAAAATCTTGTAGAATCAGAATCACTTTCAGTTGTGATAAATTTCGATTATGTTCCCAGAATTTCTTTTTGACCCCTCGCCTTAGCTTACCAATGAAGAAAGTAGATATTGGCTTAGATTTGTTTAACTGGCCGGAAAACTCCATCTTTAACGGTTCGGTTATTTTCCAGGAAAAATGAGATTAATTCATTTTAGTTTCAGAATTTCAATTTTAAATCCATAGATTCGAAACAGCAGATTGTCTTCTTTCCATAGGAGAGATGATTATGTTTGCGGAGATTACAAGCTTCCGTGATTCAGTGCTGTTAGGAAGCAGAAGCTGCTTTTTTGCTTATTTGGGATTAACGCTTACCGATTATATCTTTGGGGAATATGGTAGATCTATTCTCTACACTTTTAGAATCAAACGCTCTTCAGAAATAAATCTTGAAAAAAACTTGAGTAGAAAAAAATGCTGGATAAAGCTGAAAATGGTAGGGGAAGAATCCATCGATCCATCAGGAGTAAAACAGTTTACAAAGCAAGATTCAACAACCGGCGGTCGCGTATATGACGAAAACGTGGAGATCCATCGATTACTTCTGTCTTGATTTCTTGAACAACCGTGTCAATCTTCCGTAATATCGTCACAGGTGGAATGGATCGCAGTTTCAGCACATTTATCCACCCTGGTTGCTAAGCTACCGTGTCAATGAGGCAATACAATAGTAGACCTCGCCAGTCCTCGATAGAACCACTACTCTCTAATTGGCCTATCGTATGCTGTCCAGAAACCTCTTTCTCAAGTCACTGACTTAGCAAAAAAATTCACTAAAGACTTCGAAGTATTCCAAGCCAAGAGTACCGGAAACAGCTACATTTGCAACGACTAAGGCTCTTCTATTCAAGTAGGGGGACTAGATCTATTTTCTAGCCTGATTCTTCACTTTTCAACCCAATCTAATTTTTTTTCCAATTTAATTTATCATATTTTTGATCTTTCTCCTCTAGACAAATTGCTACCAGACTTGTCTGGTAAAAAAACACCAGTGACCTGACACATCGTTAGGCCACCTCAAGCCATTTTATAGACTAGGTATATATTCAATTATCTCTACGATACTTGATGAAATCGAATGAATGGCCCATCCCTTGGGGATTTATTGGGAAGATCGGAAGCTTTACTGTTCATTATACTTCTGATGAAATCAGTTATGGAAGCCCTGAGAGGTCAGGAGGTTCATAGTCTGTACAAACATACCCTTCATGAGCTGCACAGGAATTTTACGACCAGAACTTGACTAATCTAACAAAATGTCATCATTGACGTGAAATGATGTCATCTGTCCAGGACCATTCAGTGCAGCTCACGACAACGTCGAATGAATACTAGAATGGAATATCATCGAAATGAAAGTCCATAACCCGCAGCAACTTCATCACACGACCTCAATCACTTGCGAAGTAACTAGCTACACTTAGAAACGAAAGAAAGAACAAGGAATACACAATGGACGGCGAAATTTAATGAATTCCCGTCTGAAGTGTCGTATTTCAGAGAGCATTACACCGTGGGACAATTCTACAGCTTTTGATGTACCAAAGACGGAAAGAAGTCTGGAAGCGATTCTATATGTGCTGTTCATTCCTCATTTCCTAACCAAAAATCCAGAGCGATTGTTTTCAATTTTTTTCATCTTTGAAACTGTGCGTGTCGTACGTCATGAATGCACAACCGCTTTCTTACTTCCATTCAATCCAACCAAGTTTTCTTACTTAATATTAATAAAATCCTGTTTGTTAGCCTTTTAAATACCGAATACTTTTTATGGGAGCACGATTTCCATGTGCGCGTACACTTAGAGTTTTTCCGTTTCTTCTAATAATCTTGCATTGAATACAATGCATTCTACGTAGTACCATGAGTCTTATGCTCTCAATTTCTGGAATTCCGGAACCCAAGCATTTAACATCCCCTGAACCCTGGTCACTTATGAGCGTGATATCTTATGTCATGCATAGAATAAATTGCGTATAATGAAAATGTTGCTCCACTTTTTCTTTTTTCGTTTCCTTTTTCCGTAAACATTTTCTACCCTCTTTATCATTCTTCTTTTCTTTATTTTCGCATACGCTTTTTTTCATTATTTCTGCCTCAACATTCATTTTTCAAACTCGAAATCTTGAAGAATTTTTCCTTCTCTTCCACTCTTCTTTTGCTTCATTTTTTTCATCTTTCTCCCTATTTTTCTTTCCACTTTGGCTTCTTTTCTCCTCCGCTTTTCTTCTTCTTTATGCATTAACATTCTTTTTTATTTTTGCCATAATAGCCGTGATAGCAATAAGAGAGATAATTAGCCACGATAAATTTGGAACCCTTCGTATTTATATAGACTGTGAGCAAGAACCTGACAGGTTTACTACTAAGTGCAGTTTTATTATTACTATTATTACTATTATTTATCCACTAATATTGCTGTCGGAGAGCGTGTAGCGCAGTAATTAAAAGTGCCCTGCAATCTACATGGGGCCGAAGATTAGTAAATTAGTACAACACTTGTCTGGGAGGATAGTAGCACTGATTCGATACATCGATAGACTACCCCACGAATCGTTGAATAGGCTGGATATCCATTCAATCACCTCTAATCATTCTTAATGAAGTCGAAGGCATGGCGCATCCCTCAGGGATTAATCAACGCCGAGAGCTTTATCCTTCATCCTTTATCATTGTTGTTATCAGTATTATTAATGCGTCGCCCAGCGCACGTACTATGCGAATCCCAGCACTTCTTGGATTCGGTTAGTTTCTTCGCTTCTACCGTCCACGAAGGTTTACGATGTCGACTCGGCTGTCGCTTTAGGAATTCACCTTTCTTTATAAATGTCCTTCATGCTGCTTAAGTGTCAAGTATTCTCACTGGAATACTGAGGTAGACGCACTTGGACGTTTCAATGTCTTCACCACAGCAGTCACCAACCTTTATGGATAAAGAAGGGATTTCAAGACGAATATGCTGCCAGTTTCAGGATTTCTTAGGAATGGAGGATTTGCTTGAACCTATAATAGATCCTATCGTTGCTCAGAACCCAAGCGGTCGTTTTCAACTTTCAGGTGCTTCATCTATAATCAAATATATGAATTACTTGGATAACTCAGTAGTTATGCGTAATCATAAATAGTCGCTAATATTCTTCGAATGTTGCTGTTTTCATTCACTCATTGCAGCCATAAAAGTTGGCGTAAATGGACCGCCTTTTGATTGTGTACCAATTTCATTGCATTAACTTGAAGCCGCTCAAAGGCTTATGAAAGCCTTAACCAGAAAGGCTTATATTTAAAACATTAGTTTTTCTCCTTAGAAAGATAATGAACACATCTATAAACATGCCGGAAACGTTAACAGCCTCAAAGCCCTGCATATGGAATTCGCGAAAACAGCTGGAATTCGGATATTTGGTCATCTCCATTTTCTTTTTTTGTTATTTTGTTTCTTGCATCACTAGTAAGTCCATCAGGCGTCTATTGAATAGAGCGGACAAGAGGATTCGTTTTTGCCTTTGCCATATTTCTAGAGCTGTTCGCTTGGCTATGCTGGCAGATGAGGCCTTTTCTAGGGTTTTGGAAAGGAAAAATGTACCCAAAGATAGATACCCGTGCTCTACCCCAGGAGTCTAGGCGAAGTCATAGTTTGTTGGGTGCTTATGGGTGATTTTCAATAAAAGCTCACCCATGAACGAATCTGCTTTCTCCATCTTTCTCCGTCAGTTTCGTCATCACTTTACCGTGTTGCGAGCCGGTATTCTTGCGTGTCGAGCTAGATTTTTCATTTACATAGAAATTTTTAGTTTGGATTTGTGGGTTTTTTTTTCGAGAAGTTGTTGATCATGTAATTACCAGAGAGTTTTTCGTCTTTTCGTAAGTGTTATTGAAGCGTTTCGCCTAGTAGATTGTATATCTGATACCCTTCCAGGCTCTGAAGAAGGCGATTCTGCCGAAACGCCAGCTACTGTTGTATGTATTGTGTTTTTCTATGGAAGTAAATCTATGCTTTTATGTCTCATTCGAGGAGATGGCTCACTGAAGAAGACCTGACTCGACACGAAGGCGAAGCTGCCACGTCGAGACGAATAACAAGCGAGGACCATCGACTCGGATCATCGGCTCTGAGGAAGACGAAGACGTCGAAACCTTAGCCGAAAATAAACATCATTATCAACCTCGTGTAAGCTCATCAAAGAAAGAATACATATTGATTAGTGATACCGAGGTTTAAGGAAAGTCGGTTTCGAAATAAATGTATGCTGTTTAAAAACCTCGCGATTGCTGAACAAGAAAACGACACATTCCGTACAAAGACAAAATCCTGCCCAACGTGGAGGCTGTCGGTGTCGGTTGGGCGACATTTGCGCCGAGTCTCTAGTTATAGTTCCCAGGATCGACTTTCTCTTAACCTCGGCATTGGAATATGAATGTGTTGTTTTCCTGTTCAGCAATCGCGAGGTTTTTCATCAATCGAGAAAAATCGATTTTTGATGTGGGATGGTGCAGTCGTCAACCACATGCGACTATAATCTGCTGTTCCAAACTTCCTCATTGGAAGTCACGAAAAAAGCGGTGGGTTTTTTCGAGAAGTTGTTGATTATGTAATTACCGAAGAGTTTTCCGTCTTTTTGTAAGTGTTATTGAAGCGTTTGGCCCAGTAGATTGTATATCAGTATACCCTTCCAGGCTCTGAAGAAGGCGATACTGCAGAAACGTCAGCTAGCGTTGTATTGTATTGTGTTTTCTTTATGGAAGTAAATGTATGCTGTTTAAAAACCTCGCGATTGCTGAACAAGAAAACGACACATTCTCTAGTTATATTTGATAAAGACAACTACTTGGGTGTCAGTTATCAAGTAATCCCTCCAAGTTTTTCTTGCCAATTTCAGAGAATCAGAATCAGAGATAAAGTCTGAATTGTCAGAAAATTCTGTTTAGCTGACATTTTTCTAAGCATACTGTTGGAGTAGTAGTTGACATGAAAAGTTCAAATGTTATCTCTTTCATTTTTTTAAAATATTGCTACGATTTTCTGTCTGATATTGGTCTGAAGTTCATCCTACTCGTCTTCAATCATATCGCTTATGTGAGAATAGACTAATGTGCATTTGAATTGACATCAATGCAGGATTGCAATTTTTTTGCGTTGTCGTTTCCCAATAGGTTTACGCCCAATAGAACTTAGCTTCCGAAGTCTGATCACCTCACTTTTCCAACTACGTGAGATTGTGCACCGTCCGTCTTTTTCCTTCCTTTTCCAAGCTCTGCAAAATCTCCTTCATCAAATTCTATGAACTTAAATCTACACTTAAGCAGTTTTTCAACTTGCCTTCGTCTTAGTTCTTAAAGAAAGACCTTCAGTTTTCGCGTGAACTCTGAGCTCAAATCATCCATCAGCATGGGTTATAGCGGAGAGTATAGTAAAGTAATGGATATCTGATTGAATAATTAGAATGCCGATATTTACAAGCTGTAATCGTCATGATCGTTTCTCAGGTGCACCCAGACAAATATTATTGGCTTATGTGAATCGGCTGGTGGTTCTCGAGGTATTTTCCACAAATGTGAACTGGCTTTTGAGTAGAAAAGTCAAGCATTTGTTACCTTAGGTGACTCTGCTAGTGGATTAACATCCCTTCCACCTCGGTATCTATGACATTACATCTCACAGCCATAACAAAACGGAAAATCGTTCAGGATACTGAAGTCCTCTTAAAATAAGCTTGAACAAAGGCCGAGAAACTATCACATCAGTTTTTATTGATAGCCTTATATCACAGTTTCGGCTCGACCTCGTTTGTTCTCAAGTTTTATGCCACTGCAAACCGTTTTTGAAATGAACGCCAAGGCGACGATAATTTTCTTCTCCTTCTAAATAGTGATTCATTTCTTGCCATTGTATTTTTACTCTTACTTTTACGTACTTTTCACCAAACAATTAAGTGCTGCACGAGTTTACCATGATTCCAGTGGAGTCGTTATGTTCTCCGGCATATAAAAACGATAATGGAAGCCGTCAAATTCATTTTCATGGTAATGGTATAACCTTCGCAGTAGCACCCAGTTGTCCGGTAACTACCCAACTAATCGTTCTTCAGTACTTCAATCTAAAAGACGCCTGGACATTTTGTTGTTGGGGAATGAGTTAGTTGCGAGTATTCTATTCATTCTCTTTTCTCGTGCGATTCCGTCACTTTCGATTGACAGATATTTCAAGCAGTCTCTAATCTACCTATTCGAAAATGTCGCTGGAAAAGTATTTCGTCAATTCAACTACAATGATGCTGAGATATTTGCAAAACTCAGATCCGGAACCAGATTTGAACCTGCGATTACTTTCCCCAGTTCAAGTGTTGTCCACTACACCAGTGAGACCTTCACTTTGTCTTTCTCTCAATCAGTTTTTTACGCTAAGGGTCCCACCAGCAGTCACCTATGATTTCGACTGCAGTTTCAGCTTGACTAGGTTCAATGCCGATTTGTGCTTCTCTCTGGACCATTCCCGTTGACGGCAGTGTTGTATCGTTATAATATCC
Organism: Angiostrongylus costaricensis; assembly: GCA_900624975.1. NCBI lineage: Eukaryota > Metazoa > Nematoda > Chromadorea > Rhabditida > Metastrongylidae > Angiostrongylus > Angiostrongylus costaricensis. The sequence continues at coordinate 134,783 of UYYA01004187.1, read as the reverse complement.
TCAACAAAAGCTATCGCTAATCATTTGCAAAAGCGGATGATGTATATTCAATGTTTTGGTCGTCATAGCGGTGAATTCTTAAGCTTCACGTCGGTTTTTTCCCTTGAGGAAATATTTGTGGAAAATACCTCGAGAACCACCAGCCGATTCACATAAGCCAATAATGTTTGTCTGTGTGCACCTGAGAAACGATCATGACGATTACAGCTCGTAAATATCGGCATTCTAATTATTCAATCAGATAAATTGGCATAAGGTCTATTTTATGAGTGGCACTCCTGTCCATCTAATGCGTCATTCAATTGTGACATCTGATGCACTCCTATATATGTCGACGTCAATATGACTACGTATTATGTGGAACGTATAAGTCAATCCAGCACAACAAAGAGGCAAAGAAAAAATTGTTCGAATTTTCTTTTCGATTTCTCAAGAATTTCAGCTGTCGTCTTGGCGTTCATTTCGGCGTTTCAATTTCAGCTGAATTTCAGCTCAGCAACTCTGCTGTTGAAAGAATGCCTCATAGAAATTAGATCATCTGTGTCACCTATCGCCCAAACCTTCCATTTTTTCCCGTCGCGTGCAAGAGTAACCCTAATAAGTTCTGCTCACTCTAGCGACTCGTTAAACGTCATATCTTTCGTGCAGGGTTTTCGTGAAGAACTTTGACGAACGGATCGGTGGTCCTCCTGCAGTACGTTTGACAACCCGAGGAATCCAGTAAATAGCGGTTCCTGTCCATCGCTTGTCCTTCATACCCATTACGTGTCCGGCTCACTTTATCTTCGACAATTTGTCATATAGAAAACTGTCTTCCACTTTTAATCGTTGACGTAGGTCGGAACTTCGGATCCCTTCCCTCACTTGTGTGACGCGGGACACTCCTAGCATCGTCCTTTCGACTGCGCGTTCGATAACTCAGTGCTTTTTCATCCTGCTTACACACCGACCAGGTTTCCGACGCATATGTTAGAGCAGGAAGAATCGTGGAGTCGAAAAGGTAGGCACGGAGTCGGGTGTTCTTTGTTCTCCTTAGTACACTCTCAATGCTTTTGAAAAATCTCCAAGCCTCTCGCTTCCTCGTGCTCAACTCTGAACCTAAGTCGTTCATCGTGTTCATCATTAAAACTAGATATATATATATGTATATATATATATATATACATGCATGTGTAAATATATACATTTTTGGCGATAGAGCAAAAACCCTTCTATTAGTTTGTTAATTTATGTGGGCTTTGAATTGATCTTATTACCGGAAAATTTGCTTCAATATCAAGAACGGCTTACTGTGCAAATTTTTCCTGATGACGAGCCCTTCGGAAAGGTGAAAGAAGCACTCTGAGGTATTTCTTTAGAATCACAGTTGACTTCCGTTAAATGTGGTTCAACTGATATGTGTACACATGGCAACGGATTTCATACGTTCCTTGTACTTCTGTTGAAATCCGAGAAAAAGACAGCAGTTTTCCACTCGATACTTTAAGTGCACGGCACATGCTCTTCCTTGATAGACAGAATCTTGTTTGTCTAGCGGCCATGTGATTTTTATCAACTGTCGTGCTCTACTTTATCTGAAGGCTTTTTCATCTACCAAAGCTTGATTACTCAATATTGAAATTACATTCTTTTTAAAGCGTCTTTCACGACTTCTGAGATCAATAGAGTTATGCATTGCTTTACGGCTAATTGTAGGCAATCCGTCTCGCCTTCGCTATCCACACCCTCCCTACAACCTTCTTAACTCAGTCGTGTGATGTCTGTTTTTGAGTCTTGAATCCTGAAACTTTGAATACTATCTGTGACAGACCTATCGTATCTCTAAATGGGAATGACAGCGTAAGGACCTCTACTATTCCCTTTTGTCACAAACTCTATGTTTTCTATATGTATTCTTTCTTTGATGAGCTTACACGAGGTTGATAATGATGTTTATTTTCGGCTAACGTTTCGACGTCTTCGTCTTTCTCAGAGCCGATGATCCGAGTCGATGGTCCTCGCTTGTTATTCGCCTCGACGTGGCAGCTTCGCCTTCGTGTCGAGTTAGGTCTCCCTCAGTGAGCCATCTCCTCGAATGAGGCATCCTTACTCAGTGATGCCCTTTTATACACGATGCTGATGGTGGATATATAATGACAATGTCCGGTGATAACAACTTGTTTTTCTTCCGGACATACATCATTGCGCACATCGTGCAGAAGTCGGTGTTGTTATCAGCTAGCACAAAGCGTAGTAATATTTCGAAACCGACTTCCCCTGAACCTCGGTATCACTAATCAATATGTATTCTTTCTTTGATGAGCTTACACGATGTTGATAATGATGTTTTCGTTTTTTTTTTCTATGTTTTCTTCCAATAACATATCTTTTTCTATTTTTTCCTTCACTTATCGTCCAACTCACTATATGATACTAGTTTCTGGCCCTTAGCTAATCCTTCTCTGAGAAGCTAATTCTCGCTTCCATTACGAAACCTATGCCACTCATCTCCTCAGCTATGTTTTCTTCAATTACTACTTGATTTCAAATACAATTATTAACTTTCGTACTCCTACTTTTCCATCACCTTACGTATACACTTACAACACACCTTTCTGCAGTGATTTACCTTTCGTCCGCGAAATCACTTTTGTCAAATTTTCCAGTGTTTTTTCTTTATGTGACCTGATATCACATAATTGTGCGGATCTCAGCTCGTCTTACATTCGATTCATTTCGTCGCATTTATCATCCACGAAGTTTGTGGATTTGCTTATGGATTCGGCTCATGTTTGAGCACTTTCGTCTTCTTTGTGGACGTTCATGAATTCTGTATGGGAATAGATTTTCCCTCGAATTATAGGATAGCCGCGATTGCTATCTTATTAGCAATTTTAGCAATATAACTTTCTTATTTGATAGCCCTAAACATTGGCTCGGTTTATACTGTACTGCAGTTGTGAAAAGGGTCCTGGATAATCTCATAGATTCTCTGTTAACATGGTGCAGTAGCTTATACTGTACTTAACGGGATGTCAAAGGCACAACGAAAAGACTACCTTCCACCGTTGACTTAACTTTTTCACGAAGGTCGTTGAAGAAAAGTGTGCTGCTCAACGAATCCCTAGAGCAAGCAGAAATACAGCGCTATAAGTGGCATCGGTGAAAGCGTGAACTTCATCTTTCTGCTTCTCTCTCTCTCTCTCTCTCTCTCTTGTCGATGGTGGATATGAATGAGAAATATGCGACCAACTAAATTGGCTGCTATTATGGAAGGGATATGCTCGAGTTTGTTAGTTGTTCACCGAGTCGTCCAAAAACCAATTGCACTTTCTGGGCACGCGATACATTTCCGTCTCAATTCTTCAAATCATACTCTCCTTCAACAACAAAACCCATGATTGCATTTATTCGTTGGCCGTTGCCGTTTTGTTTCAGCTGCTTTCAGTCCAGTGTAGAAGGAGTGCATAGTTGTCGTTTTTTAAATGTACTTTCCTAATCCTAAAAAGCGAAGCGTGTCTCTTAACGTGAGAATTGTCATCTCATAAAAGCAAAAAGCGTGTAGTGAGTGGGCAATATAAAGGATAGTTCGCTCGGCGTTGATCAATTCGTTGAGAATAAGTCATGCGAGAATAATGACTTTTATTGCAAAATGTCCTCCATTATGTCTCTGGACCCTATTCGGCCCAGTGGAATATTCCAGCTTTATGTTTACCGTCTAGATGTCCTTTTATACGGACACATAATGTTCTACCAGTTTCGCCAACGTACTCGTTCCTGCCACGCTTTATAGGAGATCAGATAAAGCGTATCCGAAACCATGAAATCACCGTATCTACCGTTAGGGTATACTGTGCAATTTTGCGTTGGGCATAGACGGTCTCATAGGAGCTTACGAACTACCTGGCGTTTTATAGAATTCGGTGGTATTTCGATAGGTGTTAACGCTTCTATAAAATGTTCCTTTCTAGGCAGACTTTCGTTATTTTAGCTTTCAAAGTTTTGTTAAGTAATCCGTAAGAAGACGTTAACACATATGAAAAGGCTTAAAGAGAATATCCGAAAAAAGTAGGATTATAGAAAAAGGATAAGTAATATATGGAAGCTAAACAACAACTCGAATTGTTCTTACTAACAACTCTTATCATATAATCTTCAAAGTTTTCTCTTTAATCTCAGTTATCGATCTACTTGCCTGTGTAGTAAAAGCGCTAGGCTGTATTCTTTAAACATGTCTCATCTATGCCACGCATGTGGTGCAGTGCTTAGGAGTGCCGTGCAATACACACAAGGTCTTTGTTTCGATCCCTCGCTCTGAGCTCGCCAATCGCGCCATTCCTTAGGGGGCAGCAAAATGCTGCAAGACTTGTCTGATAGTAAGAAGCACTGACATGATAGATCGGTGAGTTAATGCAATTTGTCATTTAGGCCCCTTTACGTATTCAATCACCTCCAAAATGATTGATGAAATCAAATGCATGACGTCCCCTCAGGAGTAGAACAATGTTGAAGATTTATTCTTTTTTCCTTTATCTCTTCTCACGAAAGGAAAATTGAAAAGGGAAGTTCTTCTTTTGCTTTCACTGGTTTATCTGAGCTTTATTACTTTGTAGTAATGCAATTTCGCCAACTGTAACATACACATTCTGGCGAAAGGAAGAAAACCAGTGATGGCGACTTTACAAATCCTAACAGAATCTTCTAGATATTTTGTTTGTTCACTATTTCCTTCTACTTATCGTTGTATTTGTAACCAGCTTACTCCCAGTGGAGAGTATAGCGATGGAAAACAGGCTTCAGTCGTTGATATCATCCATTCGCTGGACTCGTTTCCGCACTAGTCGAGGCTATCCAATCTCGATAATGGACTCGAGTGCTCAATCTCACGACATCGCTCCGATGTCTTGAAGTAGATCTTTATTGTCTATTTGTTCATACCAATAAACATCCAATTTTTTTTGTTCATTCTTCTTCAATGGATGAATCATACATTATTCATCGTCAGTGTTAGTTTGATCATTTACGACTTAAGGATGAGAGATATAAAAGGAAAAGCTCAAGATCCATGTGATATGCACTTCATATTATTTCGTCGCTTAGGATTGTTACATTTTAGGAAAAAACTTTTTGAGGTCAAGGGATGGTTACGATTTACTTGGTATTTTTGTGATTCTGGGATAATCACACTCTAGCAAAATTTTCAAAAATTTTCAGCTATTAGTCCTCTATGATGGCTCGTTTATTTAGATGTACTGTATTTACTTCTTGAGCAATAAGTAGCCGTATACACTGATACAGATCTAAATGCGTGACGCAGAGTGGACCACATGCGTTGGTTTCAGCGCACATCCTTTTCGTGCTCTACAGTAAACATCAAGTGTTTGTTTCGATTCCACACTCCGTTCCCACCAAGCACTCCATCTTTTCGGGTTTGGCAAATTGGTGACGGATATGTCTTGGAACATAAATGCACTGGTATGACATGGGAAACCACTTACAAGTCATTGTTTACGTCAAATGTACATTTAATCACCTCTACCATAATATGAATGAATTTGAACGCATGACGTCCTACTTAGGGATTAGTCAACTTAGAGCGATTCATCCTTCTTATCTTTCTTTCTTATTAAATGAAAACAAGGGAAACAAGAGTCGAGTTAGGAAACTTTGCAATTATATATGGTTAGCTATTTCTAAGTAACGAATTCCGCCAAGGTTTGAGATATTCTAATGTCTGAACAACAGAGCTTTGAAAACTATCTTGTCGATTTCGAGTAGAAAAGCATCATGAAAGGTGACGAAAAATGAAAAGAAAAGAGATGAAGTCTGGAAGAAAATTAAGAACAAAAGATTACATCGTGAATAAAGGTGATTCACGGAATCCATTGAACATCTCTATCTGGGAAGATCTATGTACAGCACAATACACCAGTGAATTGAAACTTTTTAAAAATACTTTCAGTAGTCCTATAACACTTCATGTGAGAGCCAAAAAGCGAGCCAATTTAATTTATGGTAGTTCTCTCTCGTTTGGATCGTTGTAATTGGAACTCGAAAAATTGCTCACCTAGCTATCTCGGATTTAGTTATCGTAGCTTTTTCTTGATGACATAACTGTTGGCATTTAAAGTGATCTGTTTCCATCCTTTTCGTTGAAATTCTCATTTTGCTGCCTTATTTCGGTCTTTACGTCCTGTATTTTACGTCAAGTTCCACGGATCTTTCTCGTATGAATAATTCGAACTCTGCAGTCTTTAGATTACATGTCACATCCTAGGTAATGGATTAAACGCGGACCAAGGAGAACGTACTTGCTATACCAAGCACGCGGATTCATTTAGTTGGCTCCTTGCCTCTTTGTTGTGCTGGATTGACTTATACCTTCCACATAATACGTAGTCATATTGACGTCGACATATATAGGAGTGCATCAGATGTCACAATTGAATGACGCATTAGATGGACAGGTGTGTCACTCATAAAATAGACCTTATGCCAATTCAGTAAGAGCTCATCACGTGAGGATAGCCTGTCCTATACACTAGTGCCTTATGAGGAACCTATTGATGACCACTCTGCAATGGAAAACTAAAAATTGTGAGCCTCATGTGAAGAGTTACATGGCCTACGTGGCAGCATTGGTTAGCGCTACTGGCCCCTGTCCCGATAACTCCATAAATAACAGGATAGCACGTGGTAGAACTAAAGTTAGGTTTCTTTAGAATGAAATTTCTTACTTTGGTGCAGAGCTATTGTGGTGACACCATTCTGAATTCAATTTTCCGCTTAACGTTGACAATCTTGTAGTGGATGCATTGTCACCGTCGGAAAATATCGTTCGAAAATAGCACAGAGATGGAATGTTGGGCTCCAAAAGTGGCTTCATTTATAAGTCCTTTAGAAGTATCAATCGATGCCATGCCGCCTCGAATTAACAAAGTTCCGAGTGGCTTGGAGCTGGTTCATCCATACTCTGTTATATTTCTACTCATTTCGTAGTACCAAGAGATGTTCGAGGGTGGGCAATAAGTATGAATTAGATGTACTACTGCCCGATACTGCTTCATTACGAATACCAGCAGTTCTCTAATATAGAGCATGTTTAGCAAAAGCAAGTTACCTAGCGAACGCGTTCTCTTTTTCCTTTTCGTAAATGTTTCCTTCTAATGAAGTCGGTTCTGAACAATCTCGTAGAAAAAATAATGGATATAGGTTACTTTCTAGATCTGTTGGTCTTTCTAGATCTTTCTAGATCTAGATTTTGTTAAATTTTCTTAAGAATATTTATTTATGTGTTCTTACGAACTGATCTTGTTGAACATGTAAATGAATAAATCCATTTATACTGAGGTTTATATGAAGTCGATATTTTGAGTTATTTCTCAAGAATAGATCCTATTTGTTTATTTAGAGAGATACGATATAATGTGATAATTTATAAATATAATATAAGTGTAATGTCATATATATAATATCGCTTCTTAAGATTAACTAGTAAAACGACCACGTGCACGGTACTGGTTCGATCCCATGCCGGGTCCAGCATGCTTCTCTCATCATTCCGCGGTCAGAATTAGCAGCAGACTTTTCTGTGAAAAGATCGCTCCCTTCAAGTGGATTTGGAACGGTCTATCCCACCTCACTCAGAACTCCAAGGAGAATCGACTAGTCCAGCATTCAGTGATATTCATGATCTTCAAGCACCAACCAAACCCACACGCAACCTTTGTTTATAATGGATGCAAGGAAACGAATTGAATGAAATAACTGATAAGATCGAAACGGTAGATGTGATAGACGAGCCGTATAGAAAAACTGATGAAAAAGTTGTTTTCAACTCGCGTAAATTTTTTGATCGCTTCTAATTGCTTTACAAGTAATTCTTCCTATTCTTGTTGAGCAAACGCAAGTTGTTGCTTTTATTCTTTATTCACGAATAAGCTAACGTTTCGGCGGATTTCGCCTTCCTCAGAGCCTGGTAAAGTCAAGTTGATAGCAATCTGTTCGGCCAAACACCTCCATAACCAAACAGAGAAAACGCTGAACCAAGATTTCAATCACATTGAACACAGTTTTGTACAATCACCGCTTTCTGTGAGGCCTCCACTGGGCGCTTGTAAGAAACATGTTTCGAATGGCAACCAACGTATGCGCGGGAAGAGAGCAGATAGAGGAGTCCCGGAACTTGCAGCGGCAAATAGCCATTTCTAATGGCTACGAAACCGTAGCTCGGGATAGGTATAGGGGAAATCCTAGGCCACAAACGACAACTCTAGCGATAGAAAGGTCCCGTTTATCCTACTCTTCATCTCAAATGGTGTAAGTACAGCTATAAAACGCTGCTTAAGAAGGGCGGATCTAAAGAATTCAGTAAAAATAGTTGAAATGCCACCAAATAATCTTATGCGCCAGCTAGTTCGCAACCGCCTATATGACCGTTTATGTGAAACGCAAAATTGCATAATTTGCCCCAATGGTAGAGACGGTGATTGCATGAGCTCGGGTATAGTTTACCTGATCTCCTGTAAGGCGTGGGGAGAAGAATACACTGACGAAACGGGCAGGCCCCTCTGTGTCGGCATAAAAGAACACCCAGCCGGCAAACGTCTACCAAATACCCCACTAGGCACACATAGGACCCCGAGACATAACGGGGAGGACTTTGAAGTACGTGTCACGATCCTCGCACAAGAATCGAGAACACAAGCACGCAAAACTCTCGAGGTGTTCTGGATTAATTCCAGAAATCCAAAAATGAACCGCAGGGAGGAATGCTTCATTATCACTCGTGATATTAGGCAGTACACAAGAATGTTATTCTGATGTGAGGGGCACATTACGCTTCCATATGAATTCTGCGCGGTTGGTCTTCACGCGACATACTCAGTGGAAGCCTCATAGAAAACGGTGAGTGTGCAAAGCTGTGTTCGATGTGGTTGAAATCTTGGTTTAGCTTTTTCTTTGTTTTGTTATGGAGGTGTTTGGCCGAATAGATTGCTGTCTACTTCACCTTTCCAGGCTCTGAGGAAGGCGAAATCCGCCGAAACGTCAGCTTATTCGTTAATAAAGAATAAAAGTAACACCTCGCCTTTGCTCAACAAGAATACGAAGAATTACTTGATGAATGCCGAGGTTAATAGAAAGTCGGTCGTGGGAGTTGCTTCATAAGTCTCATGTCCTGGATCTTCTTGTGCAATTTCAAACCTGATTCATGCGGTTCTTACCATAGCACTTCTTGTGAAGAACTGAGCTTGAACTTGAAGATTCCAGTAGAAAATTTGGGCTCTATTAACACATTGTTTAATAGACCAACTGAAATCGTATATTGTGCGTATCCGAGCACTTCTTTTCGCAATCTTCTAAGGCGTGCTAACATTGTGTGCTGGTTCTAATGATTGAGGACTTCTGCCTTCTTTACGTAAACAGATGATTGTTGGTCGAGTAGATTCTCCTTGGAATCCTGGGGTAGCCATGCTAGAGCGTTCCGTTCTCTGTACATTAGACATCTGAATGTGTGTAGTCGTGAGATATTTAGTGATAAGGACGAATTGGGTAAAGTTATCGTCGTTGATCAATCCTTGAGGGATACGCTATCCATCCGACTTCATCAAGCATCCTTAGAGATGATGCACATTTGGTCGTGTGGTACTAATTTCTTCACCCTAAAGGGATGAAATGCTTAGCCAACGAGATCGAACCAACGGCAACGTGTGCATTGCAGACGACTGCGGTACACACGCCATGTCTAGCCATAAGAAGTGATTATATTCATAAAACTATTTTTAACTTTTATTTACTGATAAATCGATGGTTTTCTTCAATAAGCAGACACGAGGTTGTTATTATAGGATTTATTAGGATACAATAGTTGACATTTCGGCGGTTTCGCCTTCTTCATTGCCTGGAAAGGTCAAATTGAGGTGTGATCTACCCAGCCAAATACTTTCATAACCATAGCAGATAAAACTTGACAATTCGATTTGCATTCGCATAAGAAACAGCTTCATTCAAACACCTACCGTTTATTTGTTGTAAGTATTTAAGTTAGTTAATGGATAGCAGCCGTACAGAGTAATACATGGGCGATAACTGTGTCTGTCAGGTCGTTGGATTAGTCTGAAGTATGGCGTTAGGTCACGCGTGATGACAAGACACTCCTCCTTGCGGTTCGTTTTTGAATTTTTGGCATTGATCCAAAACGCTTCAAGAGTTTTACGCGCTGATGTTTTTGATTCCTGCGTAAGGATAGTGACTCCTACCTCAAAATCTTCTTCGTTGTGTTCTTGCATCCTATGCGCGCCTAGTGGAGTATTTTGTTTTAGTTTAGATTTACCGACTAGGTGTTCTTTTATGCGGACGCAGAGCGGTCTACCCGTTTCGCCAACATATTCGTGCCCGCACGCTTTACAAGAGACCAAATAGACTGTACCCGAACTCATGCAATCACAAATTTATTTGTTAAGTTTTATCTGCTAAGGTTATGGAAGTGTTTGGCTGGGTAGATCGCATCTCAATTTAACCTTTCCGAGCTCTGAAGAAGGCGAAACCGCCGAAATGTCAACTATTGTATCCTAATAAATCCTATGATAACAACCTCGTGTCTGCTTATTGAAGAAAAACATCGATTTATCAATCAATGCTGAGGTTAAAAGAAAGTCGGTCGTGGGAATTTTTATTTACTGTCTATTACATTTTCATGATAAGGAATTACGTGAAGTACAACTACAGTGATGCTGAGATGTTTGCAAAATTCAGAGCCTACACTAGATTCCAAACTGCGATTGTCCTTTCTGGAGGCTCACATATTACCGAGTGCACTACTGAAGCTCTCGATCTGCCAGCTTTTCCAGCTCTTGGCCAGTTTTTTACCCTAGCGGTGTAATCAGCAATCGTCCTACAGTGGAAGTGATCTGTTTCATGGTAGTAATCCAGATGAAAGCATCACCATAATCGAAGCACTCTATGCAGGCTGTTGTAGTTCCCCAGAATAACGTTGCTCCGGTTCTGTGTTTCTTTATTATAGCTTTTCTATTATCCAGTTTTACCCATTTCCTTTCTATCAGAGTTTTATTCATACGTTCCCATTTAATTTTCCAGCAGACAAAACACTAAACTTTGATATATTCAATTACTCAAGACGAAAGAAAGACGAAACAGCGCTAGCCGTCTGAAATTTCATCTATTTCGACTTCGAATTGTGGTCCTTCACTAAAGGACTAACTATAAATACGAGATAGCTTTTCTTTGGTGAAAACAGTTTGTTTTATAATTTTTAGAGAGAAACAAAAAATTCTTTGAACATCTTTAAAACTGGAAACGAATATTTTTCGTTTTTAACCACTTTTGCAATGATTTTAGTGCTTTTCTTATAGCTTTAATCCATACGTACCATTGTTTTTTTTTTTCGAGATGGCCAGGTAGCCACATTATTTTTCGGAAAGAAAGGGTGTTGCTGTGCACATTTTATGTTCAAAAACAGAGTTTGTGTAGTGTAGTGGTTAGAGATGCCCCACAATTCATACGTGATCTTTGGTTCGACTACGCGCTCCTTTACAATCATGCTTATTAGCGCCCAAGAATCAAAAAGCTTTACTGCATTTATCAAAGATAAAACTGTACCTTGGGAGTTCCACAAGACATTTTGTAGCTAAAATACGCATTCAATGACCTCTACGATGCTACGAATGGTGTTGAATACTCATCGTATCAGTATGGGTTTGATCGAATTAAAATGAAATTCAAATCCGACCCTATTTTCATTACCATTCTATACAAGAGCAGTAGTTTTCTGGATAATGTTCCCACGAGAGGATATTTCTGGTCAGAAGACTTTCCTGCCTAGTGTCACAAAGTGCGCTGCCACCACTGCAACCACCATCACCACTTCAGCAGCATACACCAGCACTTCAATAAAGTACGAAATAAGGAGAAGCAGCTCTTGAGGCTGTCCCTAATCGCTCTGGCCAACAACAGAACAGCTGTCTACTTTCGCCGATCAACGACATGTTTAGTTTCGTACTCGTTGGCAACATTCATTAACCGTAAACTAAAAAGAAATCACTTCACAAAGACAACAAGGGAATTTCTCCGTACGTCTTCGGTCTTTGGCTCATTTCTTCACCGGGTTCTTTGTCGTTGCTTAACGTAGATAATGTTTCAAATACTTGAAGACTAGATCCTAATGATAATGATGGTGGTTTTAATGAAATGAATTCTTACGAATGGTCTCAAAAATCGATGGGGAACGTTGTAGATAAAATTGAATGTTGTAGATAAAATTGAATAATTTCGAACAGCCGTGCTTCATAACATCTTCTTATTCTGTGATTTATAATGTTCTAGAACATTTTTTTGTGAATTATTGATGCAACTTCTCAGGATTGTGTTATCAAGATCCCAATAACGAGAGAAGTCCAGAGAATAATTCATCTCTGTCTCTTGCAGATAGTGCTGTATATCTTTTCATCAGTTGCACACTTACGTATTCCTTCCACTTTCTTCTTAGCAACTATACATTAGTACTTGTCAAAGCCTCTTCTCAATAACTTCTTCAAAGATTTCCTAGCGAAAGAATTCTGAGAATAAGAAAGAATCCTGACGAAGATACCGAAATATTGGACGAATAATAATTGTATAACAATCTCTCAATCACCATGAATAGAATAAAATATTATTGATTTTTCATGATCAGGTTACGTAAAACTCTACTTCCAAAATTATTCTGACAATAATGACGCTAATATATTTCCGTAACTCAGACCCTAGGCCGAATTCGAACCCTCAGTTACTCTATCATACTCTACTTATTCCAAGAATAACTTACTGCACACATCCAATACATCCTCACTTTTCTGCTGAAGTCCGATAAAAAACGATGGCTGCAGGTCTGCTGTCAGTCAGTTCATTTTTACAGTTTTCCAAACTAGAGAAGCCTACCATCTGCTTGCCACGTTTGATTCAACTCCTCCGGAACATGCCGATTCATCAGTACAGCCTTCCTTCTTCCCTCCCAGAGCTCAAAAATTCAGCAATTTCGATGGAATCCAAAATTCAGCAATCTCTCCATCTATCAAAATAGTCATCCTTTACTTCGGAATCTATTAGAAAACCTATATTAACTTTATCACTAATGTGTAGTGCTCATCTCAATTAGTCCATTTATGCCTTCTGTCAATATCATTTCATTTCTTGCAGTAGCTGTTAAATAACCGCCTCTTTTCAGATGACTCGACATCTCCGATCTCATTTTCTTAAATCCATCGTCCACGAGGATCCGTAGAGTTTACATGTAGATTTGGCTGTTGCTTAGGAATTTTTATCTTCTTCATTGGATTCTGTTCAACTAAATTCTTCATGAAATCCGGGGATAGATGTGTTGTGACGTTTCCAGGTCTCTATGGTAGGCAGCTATTAGCTTTTATGGATCAGAGGAGCTTTCTGTAAACTATGGTATTAATCCGCCTACCCGAAGGGATAAGAGGTACGGTTGGCTCGCGTTCAGCCAATGTCTTGTGTTTATTGTCAACAGTGTCTCTATTACTACACTACTACACTAGTAAGAATCGATACTTAGTGTGAAATATGAGTGTGGAATCGAAAGCGTCGCGTGATTTTCAAGCTGTCGTTAACACCAATCTTACTTTCAATATCCTAATATTGTAAATAGCTCAGAATTTTCTAAGAATAGAAAAATAATTGGAAAAAACTATGATTGTCGCTACAAACATCAGGCACCACAATGTGTCAACGAATCTTTCATTTATTCTTGTTGTCTTTCAATTCTCTCTCAGTTATTTGGAGAGCGTTTTGTAGTCTCGAAAGCAAAGCGGCGGATGGTCGATGTGATCAAGGCTCATAATTATTTTAACACCTAGAATATATATGATCACCTATGTCGTCCATTTTACACTTAGCTAATCGGCCCACTCTCTACGAGTTGGTATCAACTCGCACCGGCCCAGTTACCTCGCCATGCGTTGGTGGAAATCCACTCACGTCGGATCACTGTTCTTCTGAACTCAAATCGTTCCATCCAACTATCATGCTTGGGTATATGGTATACTTATTACACATGTTTCCTGGCAATTTGTATTGTATTGCTACTTTAACGCATTATGGACGATATAGACGTACATAGGGCGCATGTGGCTTCAGTGGCGCCCTGCAACACACGTGGAATCGATCCCCGCGGGCATGGCCCACGAAGCCTTCCATCCCTCCGGGGTCGGCAAATTGGTACCAGACTTGTCTGGGAGGATAGAACCACTAGCTCGATACATCGGTAGGCCGCCGCGAGTCATTGTAAAGGCCAAATATGCATTCAATCACGTCCAAACGATGCTCAATGAAGTCATGGTGCGTTCCTCAGGGATTGATAAACGCCGAGAGCTTTATCCTTTTTATAAACGTGTATATCCATAAGCGGCACCCGAGCGGCCGGTGTGAGCTCTAATGGGGCATTTTTTTCTCTTTTGGTAATTTATTTTGGCGCACAGAACCCCTACTCACCCCCTCACACTTCCTGTAATCAGTCCGCTTTAATCTCGCGAATTACGTCCATCAGCCTCTTTTCGAAGGAACTAGCATATGAAACAAGGGCAGTGTTTATTTTTTTCCGTAATAGCTGCTTGTTTCTCTTCGGATGTATGTTCATTCAAACTTGATAACCATACGCAAAAGCTGCCGTATTATTTGGAGTCCAGTTTGTTTTAATCAGAGTTCAAATGTTTGCATTCTTAGGCTTTTAGATCTGACAACTGTGGTGGACTTCGTCTGATGGAATTCACTTAAATTTCGTTGAAATGGATTCAATTCTATAAGAACTGCGTAATATTAAATGATGACGATTTCTTGTTTGATTGATGTAAACTGATTTTTATTTAACCTCGATGTGAACGATCCTTGTTTGATTGATGAGCGAAAACGAGGTTGTTACAAAAATTTTTCTTTTTATAGCGCATCAGTCAAACAAGGATCGTTCACATCGATGTTAGATAAAAATCAGTTTACAAGACTATTAGATCTAATATCTAGTTACTATTTGGTTATACATCTAAGGAGATGCGTGTGGTGTAGTGCTTAGAGGTGCCGTACAATACACAAGTGTTCATCTGTTCGATCCCGCGCTCTGGACCCATTAACCTTCCAGAATCGGTGAATTGCTACCAGATTTCCGTTGGTGAAGAAAACACTGACTTTGTATCTTAAGCATTGTCCTTCATTAAAACTCGGTAACAATAAAACTTCAGCACCGAAACGTTAACGGAATAAAAGTTTTATTCCAACCTCATGTCAGCTCAGTCATGAGGAAAATTACTGTCTATAGGCCAATTATAAATAAACTGGCCCTCGTAGTTTATTTTGTAGCCCAAATATGCAATATTCTGAGGTCTATGATGCTGCGAATAAAATTCAGTGCATCGCTTATCCGTATCGGTATCCATATCCGTAAACGCCAAACGCTTTCCACGTACTTTAAGAGACTGGTTAGAATATGTTCATTAGCAGTTTTCGATTTTATGAATAATTTATACGAGGTGGTTTTTATCCATTGTTATATACTCAGCTCTGACACGATATTCGTTCTCATTTCTCGAACTCTGGGGAAGCGTTTAAATGAAGGACAATGCAGCCGTTTCTTTATGACTACTAGATCAGTACTATTATGAGCTGAGTTTAAAGTTGGTTAAGCTAATTGTTTGAGGATATCATCATTAGTTCTACTTCCTGGAAACGGGAGTGGAGCAAATAGAGTCGCTGTATCGAACATTTTCATCCCGATAAATTTAACGCGGGACAGTAGTCAGTTTAGTACAATGTCAGCGTGATAACTATATTGAAGTGGGACCCATATCTTTATTTCCTTTCTATTTTCTCTTTTGTAAGTGAGTAAAACTTCCTTTCACACATCGTAAGAAATTCCCATGCATTCCAAATTTCGTGTGTGCTTGCTCTTCTTCCATGACTTCAGCTTGTTTCCCCTCTTCACCACTCTTTTCTTTGTTTTGCAATGATTCAGAAATATATGGTATCTATCGAATATCGTAAAAATACTAACCTTTGTTAACTTAATACTTCACGGAGGAAGAAATTCCGAATCCTGCCGTGTTTTTTATTTGTAATTATGCTTAAGCCTTCCGGTGAACAAGAATTTCAGTTCTATGTGCAAATGAAGGAACTTCAGTGTGTAGTCATTACTTTCAAGGCTCAAAAGTACTGTTATTTTTGACATGACGAATGACGTCAATCTCAAGTGGAGGACGTTAAGACGCTGTTTAATCATTACCGCATAGCTGTGTTTACTTCTAGAGGATGGATGGTGGCGGCTGTTTAGCGTGCAGCAATCGTGGTTTAATTAATTAATGATAGAGGTCAATGTCAGCTGTGTGGATGAAACGCGATATTCGACAGCTTTTCGGTTCCTACATCACTTTTAGGCCTTAAATTCTCAATGTAATCTGCAAGTCACAGTTTTTCGGTCTCCTGCAACTTGCGATTTTCTCCAATAGAAGAAGTTTTCTGTACTACATAGTTAGGCTACGAGATATATCAGTTTACCAAAGTGCCTTTAAACCACTCTTATTAGTTTTTTTTCATGAGGAAAAAGGATAAAGAATTCGGGTTTGACCAAACCCTGATGGTTGCTCCATGCATTCGTCACCATTCATAACATTGTAGAGGTCATTGAATGAATATTCGGTTTACATAACGGCTTGAGGAAGCCTCGTATCAAATCATCACTCCTTATTTTTTACAAGAGTCTGCTACGAATTTCCTGACCGAGGAAGGACAACGGGCTTAGTTAGTCTAGAATGCGAGATCAAACAGAAAGCCTGCTGTGTATTGCAAAGTACCTCGTACCACTAAGCTAGACACACGTGACATTTTCTAGAACATCGTTCTTATGTAGCAATTCCCAAGACCGACTTCCTGTTAACCTCGGCACTGATTAATAATTCGATGTTTTTCTTCAATAAGCATACACGAGGTTGTTATTATAGAACTTATTAGGACACAATATCTGACGTTTCGGCGGTTTCGCCTTCTTCAGAGCCTGGAAAGGTTAAATTGAGATGCGATCTACTCAGCCAAACACTTTCATAACACCAGCAGATACAAGTTAACAAATAAATTCGTATTCGCATAAGAAACAGCTTCATTTAAACACCTACCATTAATTGGTTGTAAGTAATTGAGCTAGTTAGTGGATAGCAGTCGCACAGAGTAATACATGGGCGATAACTGTGTCTGTGTCAGGTCATTGGATCAGCCTGAGGTATGGCGCCAGGTCACGCGTGATGACAAGACACTCCTCCTTGCGGTTCATTTTTGAATTTTTGGAGTTGATCCAAAACGCTTCAAGAGTTTTACGCGTTGATGTCTTGGACTCCTGTGGGAGTATAGTGACTCCTACTTCAAAATCTTCGTTGTGTTCCTGCATCCTATGCGCGCTTAGTGGAGTGTTTGGTTTTAATTTAGATTTACCGACTAGGTATTCTTTCATGCGGACGCAGAGTGTTCTACCCGTTTCGCCAATGTATTCGTCCAGCAGGTTTTACAACAGATCAGATAGACCGTACCTGAACTCATGCAATCACCGTCTCTACCGTTAGGGCAAATTATGCAGTTTTTCGTGGTACACAGACGGTCATATAGGCGGTTGCGAACTAGCTGGCATCTTAGAGTGTCCGATGGTATTTTGATCACTCTTATGTTAATCTCCAGATCAGCCCTTATTAAGCAACATTTTATTGCTGCACTTATTTCGTTTGAAATAAAAAGCAAGAGGGACGGAGCCTTGTTTTCGCTAGAATTATCGCTCTCGGGCGTAGTTTTCCCTCTGTGCCTGTGCCTAGGAGCTACAGTTTGGTAGCCATTTGAAATGGCTATTTGGCGCCCCAGTTTCGAGGATTCCTCCCTCAGCTCTCTACCTGTGCACACGCTGGCAGCAGTTCGAAACATACTTCTCATAAGCGCCCTTTTAGTGTGTGAGGATTGAGAGGAGAGGTAATGAACCACTATATTCTTACTGCTTGGCTTTCGATACCATTTCGTGATGCAGTCGTTTTCGAATAGGTTGATGTGAACGTTTAGAAATGGAGCCAGTTTTCTTTCGGTTTCTCACGGGGGAATTTTATGTACTCTGACTGTTCGTTCAGTAACTCAGAGCATTTGTCCATCTCCTCTTGTGTGGAGCAGATGACAAAACAATCATCTACATACCTACTGTACAGTAATGGCCTGAGAGCGATCACTAGTGCTTCCACTTTAGGCATAAAAGCAACGGCAAGAGTTGGTGTCAGTCGCTGTCTCATTGCCACCCTCTAATTTGCGCTAACTTGCGCGTAATATTTCCCGGGCCATCTGAAGATCGATCAGTTTAGACAGACCTTTAAGAGGACCATAAGCTGCTGAATCGAAAAGCAATACATGTTAATTGCTCTTTCTTGTTGCTCAAGAAGCTCGCGGACGGCTTGCACTGCGGAGTCGTTCGACACGTTAGTGTAATGGGCAGAGGGAAGAATCGTCGAAACTCCCCAAATAGCCATTTCAAATGGTTACGAAACTGTAGCTTCTCGGCATAAGCATAGAGGAAAAACCACACCCCAGAGCTATAATTCTAGTGAAAACAAGGCTCCGTTCTTCTTGCCCTTTATTTCAAACGGAATAAGTGCAGCAATAAAATGTTGCTTAATAAGGGCTGGTCTGGTGATTAACATAAGAGTGATCAAAATACCATCGGACACTCTAAGATGCCAGCTAGTTCGCAACCGCCTATATGACCGTCCATGTATAACGGAAAACTGCGTAATTCACCCTAACGGTAGAGACGGTGACTGCATGAGTTCGGGACACAGTCTATCTGATTTCTTGTAAAGCGTGTGGGGACGAATACGTTGGCGAAACGGGTAGACCGCTTTGCGTCCGCATAAAAGAACACCTAGTCGGTAAATCTAAATTAAAGCAAAACACTCCACTAGGCGCGCATAGGATGCAGGAACACAACGGAGAAGATGTTGAAGTAGGACTCACTATCCTCACGCACGAATCGAAAAACTCACCGCCTCAAATTCTTGAAGCGTTTTGGATCAATTCCAGAAATTTAATAATGAACCGCAAGGAGGAGTGTCTTGTCACGCGTTATCTGGCGCCATACCCCAGGATAATCCAATGACCTGACACAGACACAGTTATCGCCCATGTATTACTCTGTGCAGCTGCTATCCATCAACTAACTTAAATACTTACAACCAATTAATGGTAGGTGTTTAAATGAAGCTGTTTCTTATGCGAATACAAATTTATTTCGAAACCGACTTTTCTTGAACCTCGGTATCACTAATCAATATGTATTCTTTCTTTGATAAGCTTACACGAGGTTGATAATGATGTTTATTTTCGGGTAACGTTTCGACGTCTTCGTCTTCCTCAGAGCCGATGATCGGAGGCGATGGTCCATGCTTGTTATTCGAGGAGATGGCTCACTGAGGAAGATCTGACTCGACACGAAGGCGAAGCTGCCACGTCGAGAATAACAAGCATGGACCATCGACTCGGATCATCGGCTCTGAGGAAGACGAAGACGTGGAAACGTTAGCCGAAAATAAACATCATTATTAACCTCGTGTAAGCTTATCAAAGAAAGAATACATACAAATTTATTTGTTAAGTTTTGTCTGCTAGGCTTATGAAAGTGTTTGGCTGAGTAGATCGCATCTCAACTTGACTTTTCCAGGCTCTGAAGAAGGCGAAACCACTGAAATGTCGGCTATGGTATCCTAATAAATTCTATAATAACAACCTCGTGCCTGCTTATTGAATAAAAACATCGAATCATCCTTCTTATGATCCTACCATATGACTTTCGAAGAAAACTGAACAAACGTTTATATATACGAACGTCTTACAAGTGCATTGAAAAAGCCAAATGCTTTGCACAAGTGCAAACTGGCGGGTAGCCCAACGGAAGTCCACCATTACTTCGATGTTGGTCCCTCTATACTTCTAAAAGCCAATAAACGTTTTTGTTAACAATAAGTCGACATATCTTTTTATTCTGTAGGCCTGCTTTTCTACATCAGTCTATGGAGTCCTTCACCAAAGTGAAACTAGTAAAAGTCATTAACTCCATCTCTTATCTTACAGTCTAATCCTCTGATGCAAGCTCTTTGTTTCCTGAAAAAAAATGTTTTTGAGTAATGAGTGGAATCTGTTCAATGAACTTGATTTTCTCCCTCTAAAACTCCTTTATATTATGGAGGCGGATGTAACAGCGTGCTTAGACAGAGGATACTTCGTTCGAACAGTGTCCTTCCCACTGGCTTCGTCTCGATACGACGAGGAACATCCAGTTCGCGACAACGACCACCTACGTACCATCTACTTGTATCATCGCGTCTATGAAGAAGGCGTAGGCGCCGAAACGTTAACTGAATAAGGTTTTTCTATCAACTTCGTGTTAGCTCAGTAGTCTAGAAAACTATTGATTATACAATCACAGGATTGCTGAGATATTTGCAAAACTTCGGACCGCAGGTGTCTGCGGTGAGGAACGAACGCCCTATTGTCCCTTCCGGGGAGTTCACCACCTAATGCGGGTCCTTCGTTTCGCCTGTTCCTCATCGAGTTCTACCGGTCAGTGCCATCAGCAAGCATCAGGAGTTTTGCGAATATTTCAGCAATCTTGTGGTTTGGTTGTATTTTGCTTAATATCCTACCATAAAAATTATAGACGGCAGAAAATAAGAAGTAAACAGTATCGATTATTCTTGTTGAGAAGCAGTGCTTAGAAATCCACTGCAATACACACATGGTCATTGGTTCGATCATGTTCACAGTACAAACCAAGCCTTTTTTCCCTCCGGGTTTTGTAGATTAATACCAATCCTAGGTAAAAACTGACTTGACACGGCGATAGGCTATCGCAGTTCATTGTATATGACAACTGAGCATTTAGTCGCATCTACGATGTAACGACTGGAATCGAATGCATGGGGCATTTCAAAGGAATTTATACACGGCGACCGCTTAATCCGTTCCGTTCTTGTTATTAAGTTTGCTTTCAACTTTTACAATGTTTAATAGCCAATAGAGTCTTTGGAATTAAATGATGATGGAGATACCAGTGTTAGGAGAGGATTCAAGTTACACGGAGCACTAGGAATACTCTGAAATCCGCAAAGTCGTCAATTTTTCAAATGTTCTATCATAAAATGAAAATCTATCCTTCTTCTGCGTTTGTTTTCATTCCATTCTTCCTTCTTTTTCCTTTATTATTCTTGTCTGTTACTCTCATTTTGACTTCATTCACCTACTGTCTATTTCTTTACGATCTTCTATCTTGATTTTCTTGCTCATTTTTCTAGTGTTTCTTTTCTGCTTTCTTCACTTCTATTACTCCCTTATTTTTTTTCTTACTACCATTACTCTTTTTCTCTTATCCTTTACCTTTTCGCTGTTGCTTGTTGCTTCTCCGATATTTCGTGATATTTTTTAGGGTTACAAAATAGACTTTTCTTTCTGTAACTCTTAGTAGTAGAAAGTAGGTGTTATTAACGGTATAGGGTTCTATCGAAAAATTTTTGAATAAATCAAGTCATCTTGACAAATTTTTTAAATTCAGTTTTTCCATTCTTTCTTCTGCCTATTTTCGGCATTTTTAAAATAACGTCATGCTAGAGCACTAGTCAAAGAAAGCAATAAATCAATTTTAGTCAAACAAATATGATTTAAGGATAAAGCATTCTTCGTTGATCAACCCTAAGGTATGCATTGAACTCCATTCTTAGCATCGTAGGGGTAATTGGATGCACATCCAGAAACACATTCATGCTTACTCGATCTAATGAAGCACTTCCTGTCTTGATTCTGTCTTTTTCTCTTGCAGAAATCCGATATAAGCAGTCATTACCAAACATTTTTTGATGCAAACTTATTACTGCAAACAAAATTTCCCTTCTGAAATACATTGAAAAATTCATTATATCTGCTAATCAGAGGTTTTTCCACCATGTTTTGACTTTCTGTATTCTAGAGATCAATAATAAGTGATTAGATATTTTCATTTCGTTTACTTTTCTGCAATTTGAATGTTCCAATGGTTTCTTATCGATCTAATTTCCCGTCCATTTAGTCCTCACTGTGTCAACATTTTAAAGTCTGTATTGGTTCACAGTTGGTCGAAACGTCTCCCATCAGTTCTGGGTCAGTGACCTGGTAGCAGACTTGTCTGGGAGGATAAACATATTGCTGCAATACATCGGTAGCCCTTTCAAATTATTGTACGGACTAGATATACATACAATCAGCTCTAACAATGCTTAATGAACTCGTATGCATAGCGCATCCCTCCGGGATTAGTGAAAGACGAATGCTTTACGTTCTATATAAGGAAAGTAAACACCAATATTCAAACAGCAGAAAAATGACTACGTAGGGCTAAATTATTCGATTTGTTAGAAAGGAAATAATTTCTTGTTCCAGATTTTTTGCACTCCTATATAGTGTTATTCGATCTTGTCTTATTAGACAGCTCCAATTATATCTATGAAGGAAATTTACGCTCTAACCCCAGCAACAATATTAGCCATCTACATAAACGCGTGTTTTCGTGTACGAGGTTTTGTGATTACTTTCAAATAATGGTTCCAGTGTGCTCTGCAGGGGAAGTAGAAGAGTTTGACCCAGTACTTTACTTTCATCTTTCAGAGAAGTCGAATCATGGCTGTATTCTTATGAAAAACAGCTCTCACACCTATTTTCTGAATCGAGTTGCGTTTCATGGAGAGCACATAGTCGCTTTTGGCCTTCATTTAATCTTCTGTTGGCCATCTCGAGACATGCCACATTTACTCGAAGAGAACTAACGCGAAATAAAACCAGTGTATTGGAAAATTTTGCGTAGTAATGGACCATCTGTAAGAGATTTCTCAACTATTACTTCCAATCAAGTGTCGCCACAGTTTGGAGAATCTGGTCAACTTTACATATCTTCCGACCCAGTACATCATCTCCAGTCAAGTCAGTCGGTCGACCATTCACTGGAACCGGTACCATTGTGGAAGGGACCTAGTCACCAGCAGACGAGCTCACTCTGACTCATAAAGAATACCTACTGCGTGGTCTTGAATAACTAAATACGACTTGACAAAACTATGTTGCTTATCTAGGAGGCCATAAATTGCTCAAGAAGCCATAAATGGCCTCGTTTAGCCGCACAGTGAGCGCTTCCGAATGTGACATCAAGTGGTTAGACAAACGAATCCGGAATCTAGGGTTACGTTGGACGTTACAGGAATTGGATTAAAACAACGATTCAGCCATAGAGATTGTTTTATGCAGCTTTCGAGTCTCTAAGAGAAATCTAATAAGCCAACATAGCCAAAAGTTCACGCTCGTGTTTTTGACTCAACGGTCTGCACAGCTCTCAGTTTTGTAGTTGAGACATAAATTGACACTTCAGTCACATCGAGAATCGAAGGCATCACTAACAACTGAATGAAGACTCCTTATGGACTGTAACCAACGAAAGTAATATCAAGCTGGACTGCTTATACCGAAGCTGTTGAATGACCATCAGTAGGTTAAGCAGGAGCGTATGTAGCATCACTTTGTTGTTTTGATTGCTGGAAACGATTTGTGGGTCAGAGAATGATCCTGGACCGCAATGATGAAGAATGATCGTGAGTGAAAGAAACGAGTAGAAATTGTGAATCCACTTGTAGTGGGAACGGGTCATTCAGTTAAGTAAATAAGTAGGTAAATACCGTTTCCAAGCTGTCACTCTTAGCAAATAACCAAGACAAATGACATTGCTGGAGAGTAAACGATACAGGGCTTAACGTTTTGTTTTCTGCCTTCAATAATTTTCATGGCAGGTTACTAAGCGAAATAAAAAAAGATCGATAGAAACAGCTGAGAGACAGGCGAAACGAAGGACCCTCATGGTGTGGTGGTGAACGCGTTACTCCCCGGAAAGGACAATAGCGCGTTCGTTCCCCACCATAGATACCTGCGGTCCAGAGTTTTGCAAATATCTCAGCAACGTTGTGGTTGTATTTCGCTTAGTAACCTGCCATGAAAATTATNATAATTTTCATGGCAGGTTACTAAGCGAAATACAACCACAACGTTGCTGAGATATTTGCAAAACTCTGGACCGCAGGTATCTATGGTGGGGAACGAACGCGCTATTGTCCTTTCCGGGGAGTAACGCGTTCACCACCACACCATGAGGGTCCTTCGTTTCGCCTGTCTCTCAGCTGTTTCTATCGATCTTTTTTTATTTCGCTTAGTAACCTGCCATGAAAATTATAGAAGGCAGAAAACAAAACGTTAAACATTGTGATTTCAACTACAGCCATAGCTTAACTGGGTTCTATGCCGATTTGCGCTCCCCAGATCAACCCCGCTGACGGGTGATTGCTGTGGCAAAAAGATCGATAGAAATAGCTGAGAGACAGGCGAAACGAAGGACCTGCATGGTGTGGTGGTGAATGCGTTACTCCCCGGAAAGGACAATAGCGCGTTCGTTCCCCACCATAGACACCTGCGGTCCAGAGTTTTGCAAATATCTCAGCAACGTTGTGGTGATACAGGCTTACTTACCCCACACACGTTTTTCTATTTGATAAATTTCATTGCTCTTTTGCGGCAATTTCAATCCCGTTATTCGACTAAAACTATCTTCTTTTAGATAGCTAATTGCATAGGGGATTGTTGCTAAAATGGGGACACACTTCACTTCATTCAAGTTTATAAGCTTTGATAATTGAAGACCTATTACCTCATTGCAGCGGACTGTCACCTGTATGGTACTCTTGTTGGTCGTTAAGTGACTTGCGCTGGCGTCACTACTCTCTATTTGTCCCTGTCGCGCACAACAGTATTCCAATGGGTTCTTCCTGTTACAGGAATGCGACTTGTATCACATTTTCCTTTTAGAATCTTGGTGAAGAAGAAAATTGGTTGCAGGTCTTCTTGCTATGCGTTTACCTTATGATGGGATCCATTGGCAAATCGACCTTCACCATTAAAATGCACCACATGTCCGATCAGATTCACCAGATGTTCGATATTAAAGCGTACATGGCAGCGTTTCTCATCGTTGGTCGTTAGGTGAAACATTGCATTCCCAATCTTACTTTTCTGATGAATAGTAAATTTGGCATCATCTTGTTGATTTCGCATTCGATAATTTTAACCGTCTTTAATGCTGTTTACATACCTTGCAGGTTTATGGGGTACGTTAAAGAAGAGTAAACCGTAGAGTCGAAAAGCTGAAAATGGAGCCGGTTATATTTTGTTCAGTTCGTGACATAGTTGGAACACAGTAAGATGTGTCAAAAACCGACTTTCATTTAAGATATTGTCACGCTACGTGCCAGCAGATGAAGTACCGACTGCCACGTTGTAAGATATTTGTTTCTTTCATTGGGGTGGAGCATTAGAAATGATTCCTTTTCTCATTAACATCATTTTCTAGACTTTTAATCAAGGCTAGTTTCTCCACAAATGATGGCGAAATTAGATAGTTTTCGTTTTCATCTGGGTTTTGCCTTTCGTTATAGGAAAGATATCATCAAAAAAGCGATTATTGCATAACTACTGGCCATGGACATTCACACATATGGTGAATTATAACAATTTTCGCATGAGGTTCTGAAGGATGGCAGTAAACATTTATGGTGAGGAGGTTGTGACATTGTTCGTCGAACCTCTTTCTTTGCGTCACTGTTATTGTCGTTAATAGATTGACGATGTTCTGATGGTGAAATTGTTATTGAGAAAAAGTTTACGAAGAATCTTTACATGCTGAGTAGCATAATTTGATAATCCAGAGTTTCTACGACTGCTTCTGTTTCATGTTATTCAATGGCATTCACAAGTCAATATAAGTGACACAGAGCACACTCTTTTACTCTTGCAATACTTCAGTGAGTTTTGTTATTGTGTAGATCTTGTCCATTGCACTGAATCCTTTTCGAAATCCTACTCACTCACATGGCTGCCCTTCGTCCAGTGTTCTGTCAATCCTGCTGAATATGACTCCAGTGGAAAGAATGATTTACTTCGTTGCCTTTCTGCAATCAGTGACTACGACCTTTCTATGCAGAGATTAATATGTTTGGGATCAGCAAATGAACGTTAGTGTCTCTATTTCCTTCCTGCGAAAAAGAAATTTACCGCGACAATCCGATTTCGTATGAGATTTTGTGACAGCAGCGCAATCCATTGAGTAGAATCCTCGGTTTACTATTGTGCAGTCTATTTAGTTATAGCGTTCTCCTATAGGAAGCTCCCATACCCAGAATCAAGACGTTCAACGTGCCTTAATCTCTTCTTCGCTGTAGCTTGATATCGTTGCGTAGAGTATAATGATACTTGAAGCCACAACTGCTTCATACGTTTTCATCTTGACCGTAAATACGAATTCGGGTCGTTTTTCCGAACTAGATAGCTTAGAATAACCTGGGATTGTTAGTATTTGCTTAGCACCCGTACAACCCCACGCTACCGTATAGGTAGCCCCAGTGTCAACGGTGTGAGGTCTAATATTTTTAATTTTTATTGACTAATACTCACACAAGGCCTATATATATATACTGGCGTGAAGGCTGCATATACAAACAGGCGTCCTACTTGGCTTTCTCAGAGTAGACGAGGAACTTATTTGTTTATAGCGATTGCTAGCCACCTCCAATCTATTACACTTCCTAGTTGATTATTTTTTGGTCGAATTGACATGCAGGGTACAACTCACACACACACGCACGCTTAGGCATGCATTCTCCATTATGTCTGCTTATTCACAGAAGCTATGATCTCGTTATTTCACCTGGATCTCACTGCAAGCAGAAGTTTGCCTTTCGTTCGTGTTTAACCTCCTATCTGGCACTCGCGAGCTCTCTACGGCGCTTTTCTGCCAACTGGTTCTGCGTTCTTCTTTGAGTGAGGGCAGTGAAGTGATCTACTAAATATGCTTCAAACTTGAAAGTGTCCCACCTTATTGTCTTGAATACTTCGTGATCAGTTCTTTCTCTATTCTTATTATTTCATATTTTTTATTATTTTCTTCTATGTTAAATGTATACCTCTTTCGCTGGAGAGTCTGTGACCTATAAAGCACAATAAAGTTTCATTTTGATTAATTTGTATAGATTTCCTGTTGAGAATCTGCTAGGATTCGAAACTGAATGTTACGTAAGGAACACTTTCATAAACAAGTAAGGGCTGGCAACTCGTCTATTCGTCATCGACGCATCTCTTTCTTTGGTCTGAGTAAAATGACGAATTTTCAGGACTCATTTAGCCTGAATCAAAACGATCCTTGGTGGTGGCGATTGAAGGTGCGGTCCCACGCCGACGACAACCCGATGCTGTCAATGCGATCGGTGACGTGGACTTGCCTTCTGATGCAGTTGGTGATGTCAGTCGCTTGTCTAGTTGCGTCGATGGCCGTCATCGCCGCTAAACTTCAGTCGGTATCCGTCTACGAAGACAAACAACATGTCAGGTACCGTGTTGGAGACTTGATTGCTCAAATCCTTGTTAATCGAAATGAATCTCCGAGATCCTTCTCCATCTGGACTATCATGGAGCAAAGCGAAAGGGACGTAACTTCTTGAAGAAAACCAGTTTTTTTTTCTATCTGACCTTACTTAAAACTATGAAAGTTCACCATCAGATTGTATTTGCGAAGAATGAGAAAATTTTTCAACTGAAAAGATAAAATTGGCCAAGTCATTGAGACGCTTTTCCAAAATTTACATTAGTTCAAGAGAAGTGGCAGGGTAGAAAAATAGTAGATTCGAGGTGTGACTGAACTGGTTCAAATAGACAAGTAGATTTTCGCCAATTTAGTAGAGTGAACACTCGATAGTTTTAAAGCTAAAATGTGATTTTCTTTGTTTTGACACATAGCACCCGAATCCAATTTTTGGAGAACTCCCTACAGTGATTTCTCGATCGTAGGGAGTACGTGAGGAGTTGGAAACTACGACGGCTTATGGAAGGAACTTTGCTTGTTTCCTTAAGCGCATATCTAAGTAGTTAATGCCTCGAAAGCACTCAAGTTAATTTAAGATGGTCCTTATTGCAATAACACATGGTTTCCTTAAAACTCATGTAGCACAGTGGTTAAAGATGCCCTACAATATACATGAGGTCGCTACTCCAATCTCGTCCTCTGGGCCGACCAAGCCGCTAATCACTCCATTGTCGGCGATTTGTTACTAGACTTTTCTGGGAGGATAGAAAACATTAACTTAATACGTTGGGATTGCCACCGTACGTCATTGTATAGGGAAAATGGGCGTTCAGTGACTTCTACAGTGCTACGAATAGAGTAGAATGCATGGTGCTTAAGAAATAAATTTAACGCCCCGAAACGCTTTATTCTTTGTCTCTTATTCTACAGACTGTTTACAGGAATTGTTTGTAGGTCGTGATTGCAATTCCGCCATAATACAACCATTTTAGTGCTTTATATTCGTCCTTTTTTTGTTCCCTAATGTTTATTTTTCAACAAAAATCGTTTTAGCATCGAATGGTGGGCATTTTCATGCATGAGTTTTGCAATGATTCTCGCCACTATGATTTCTATGTTGGGCCTATCAGACAATAAGAAGTCGCTTCTCATGCCTCATCTTTTTGTATTGGTTAGCTTTTTTTTATTCATTTATCCAGTTTTTTTAATCTATTTCCTCTCGCAAAGCAAGGCGAGGAGGGCACAGGCACCGTTCAATAATACGCAAAAAGTTTTTAGTTCGAATCCACACGAAGTCAACTAATGCTCTCATTCCAGTCGGTAAATTGACATCAGACTTTCGTTTCGCCTGTCTTTCAGCTAGTTCTATCGACCACTACCATCAGTAATCACCTGTCAGCGGGGTTGGACCGGGGAACCTAAATCGGCAATATGGTGAACGCGTTAGCCACCGGAAAGGGTCACACCGCGTTCGCTGCCCACGGCAGACACCTGCGCTCTGGAGTTTTGCAAATATCTCAGCATCATAGAAGTTATATTTCGCAACATACCCTGCCATTTTAAAAATGGGCAATAAATAAAAAGGTTAAGATTGTCATCAGACTGCCCTGTGGAAAGCTCTTTCGATCTACGAAGCCTGGTAACTGCGTATGGTGATAACCTGAGTACGCTCTAAGCAGATATACTAGGGTTCCGGGAAGAATGATCTCAACTAGCATTCAAGAACATTCATGAAGAAAGCCAAAATTTTCGAGTGGCAGCGGAATCCATACGCAAATCGGAAGAGCTTCGTGAATGATGGATGCTTTGGAACGAACTGAAACCGAGAAATGCTGGGATCCGTGCAACATGTGGTATCAGATCATTCAAAAAGAAGTGTAAAATCTCTCCATGGATACAGTAATTATAAATTGTGCAGTACGAATCTGGTGTTATGGTTTAGATGAATGAAAATGAACCACATTTTGTGGGTCTCGTATCCACCGAATACCTACGATCTTTGAGAAATTCGCTCAAGTTCTCATATTTGAATCAGAAATTCAAAGACTAGTACTAACAGCACGTTCATAATTTGTCCAACTTATTATAGCCTTTCGTTTATAAATATTATAACTTGAAAGCGTTTGAACGTGTCTAGTTAAATAGATGAGATAGAAATTTTTCTGGAAGATGAAAAACATTCCGGAGCGCTCAGAGAGGCTCTCAGGATAAAACGAAAGAAGAACAGGGAAAAAAGAAGAACACTGGTTTCTAATGTCGAACACAGATCATTCCAGTTCATACTGTGGCTGTTCACGACTCGAGTGCTCGTAATGGTTATGGTCGAATTTGACTATTCAGAGCTAAACTGGTTTTTTCGGATTGGTTTTTTAACACTAGCTGGTAATATTTTCGCACTAATTTCCACTCTCTACTAAGAGCGGAAATGCTAAGTTTCTCCATAGTATTCCTTTATTTTGTTGTGAAAAAACTCGAGAAGCTATGAACTAGGCTTCTAGAAATTGGTTCGAACACTTCGCTCTACATCTTGAATTATTTATTTATCACCATTTTCAGATGGTTTTCTCATCTGTTCGCTATTTTGTGAGTTTCGTATACTCAGCAAGCTGTGATCTGTGAAATAGAATGGATTATCAGGTATAAAACCGACTTTCGCAAAACAATTGACTCCAATGTAGATAATTAATTATTATACGAGAGTGTGTAGCTCAGTGGTTACGAGTGCCCTGCAATACACAAAGCGTCTTTAGTTCAACATCCCACCACTCGCACAACCTTCCAACTCTTCATCTCTCCGTGGTTGGCAAATTACTATCGGCCTTATTTGGGAAAATAAAAACACTGCATTAATAAATCAGTAGGCACCTATAAGTCATTGGATAGGTCAAATATGCATTCAGTGACCTCTGTAATTCTACGAAAAGGGTGAAATGCATGACGCAACCCTCCAGGATCGACCAACGCCGGATGTTTCATTCTTTATATATCGAAGTTCATTAAAATTCCTTAAAACGAAAGGCTGAAGGAGATCACTTGTTCCAGTTTGGAGCGTTCGAAATTTTAGAAGTTTGAAATGTTGTAACAGCGTTTGAGTAGTTCCTTGCAGCCAAGGGACGCACAGTAGATAGAGGTTCCTTGCAAAATACAACTGGATCGGTCGCAGTTCGATCCTATCGCAAGCTCACAAAGCCTTCCATTTCTATGTGTACGGGATTGGTCAACACCGGAAGCTTCATCCCTTTAACTTTTAATTGTTCACAGGAGTAAAGGGTAAATTAGAAGGCCATTTCAGTGCTGTAGACATACGAGTTCTCGAGCTTTACGGGTTCTTGTTGCGGGTGAAATGACACCGTTGATTGCTGGTTTCGATATTTTTGGTATGCTACATAGCTGGACCGAAGGCATTGGCTTCCGTGTGAGAGTCTACTACACTCTATTGTAAAATAAGTACTATAATATAATCCTTAAAGAATGGTTGATATTTACAAAGCGTAGTTATGTTGCTAAATCTCCATGCAGCTTCATTATGGTAATCATAAAGATGTCCCGAGATAGTACTCAAACTGGGGTGCCTTAATATTCAAGGTACTTCTTAGTTACTTGATTGAATATGGGAATCATCCATCTGTCACCATGATGCTTTGGTCCGCTCCAGCAAAGTTTCCATCCTACCGGTAATTTCGTCATTGAACAAGATACATTTTCTCTAGAGTATTAAAAGCTGTTACTCAGGTTGTTACCGCTTAACACTAGTGACTATGGTTTTCCAAATATAAACGCCGTTCTCAGTTTAAAGGACCCTACCGAAGATGAACCGCTGCTGTACATTTAATACTGTGTGGGAAGAATCTTAACCATGATGATGTGGTGAACCATTTGAGGGGCAGAGAAGAATACGGTTGTTCTTAGCAACAGATACTTCTTATGAGACTGACGTAAAAAGTGCGTAAAAAGTATTTATTTTGTATGTCTAGAACGTTGGGGTATTTTGTCAGGAATTGATCTGACGTATAGGGCACAAAAGAGATTCGTTTAGAACAGAAACTCCAATTTCAATTAAAGTAACTGTCACAATGCGTTAATTTTACAGATAAGTAAATGCGATGCTGATATGTCTCCGTCTCCTAGTGTTTTTTGTTATTTGGATGTTTCTGGTCTTCATTTGCCTTCATTTCAGTAATCCGGTTATCATCAAGCACCACCTTCTGGTGGGTGAATTTCAAAAATTTTATTGCTGAGTATGCAGGTGAAGAAATGTATTTGTCGAACCGAGGTACTAAGAGGTTGAGGTGTAGTAGTACGTCTGTTATACTACTACTGCTTATCGAATAAGTAAAGCTGAAAATTACAAATGGAAGTTTAAAGAAAGTTTGAAGAATAGTTCTCATTGTCGTTCATATGAAACATACAATATTATTACACACAGCTATCCTGTGAGATGTCTTTATAATGATGGACTTTGCTGATCATTTCAGTATACTGTTTCTCACACGCATATTATATTTCAAAACAAATGATTGCATTGCGCGCCTAGGCTCACTTTCTCTAAACGTTTCTTTCTTTTATGGTACTTTTTAAACCACGAATTCTTAATGACCGGATGTTTCTAAATTGCTAGAAGCTTTTAACGCCGTTATAGTATGCAGCCTCCATGTTGTGCACTCTTTATGGTAGCTGTATTTTTTACTTATGGGTTTTTCCTTCCATTTCTGTTTTATTGCATCGTGTTGGTGGAACGTGTAATGCAGTGGTGGAGTGCACTTCAGTAACACCCATAAAACCCAGCTTCAGGTCAGTTAAGCCGACTATCCTTGCGATATTGGGAAATTGGTGTCAGATATGTCTAGTAAGAACTATTTCGGATCCACGAAAACTGACGACTGCATCTGGTAAAGACCTTGGAACGCTCTTTCACGGCAATCCTAGGATTTCAAGAAGACTATACTCGACTAGCATTCAACGGCATTCATGAAGAAGAGTAAAATCATCATCATCAACTAGAAGCTAAATTCACAGCTAAATCCAAGAATTCGCCAAAAGCGGACTCGAGCAAACGAAACAAATGAAAGAACTGCTGTGGGATATGCATACCATATGGCGTTGGGTCATGTAAAATAAAATAAAACGAAAATATCGTTCCTAATTTATGTCCTGCATATAGATGCAAGGGAATTACTACCGCCGTATATATACCTTTTGTCGCAGAAGCCACTAATATCACTTGTAGTTGGATTTTACATTTTATATGACCCGTGATCACATCTACTCTGCGGATCCCAGCACTTCTTGCATCTATTCGTTTCCCTCATTTGATTCATCATCCACAAAGACCAACTGAATGCCGTAAATTGTCCAGAGAAGTGGCTAGGCAAAAAGATTGAACTTCTGATAGACCACATTTGAACTATTTTTATATCCCTAAAAAACTCAGACGATTCCAATCACATGTCAACTTCATTTTATCTTACCACTGACAACACATCCCCCGTCTCTTACTTTTCGTTCTTCTAGGTTACGTCGTCGCTGTTCGCGGTGGTGTTAATCACTACATAACAGGGTGAAAGTGCGTTGATTCTACTTGGTTTCAATTTGATTCGTTACTTTTCGGCTGTTTTATCGTTTAAATTTTTTGTAGCCATTTAAATTCAACGATCATAACAGTTCCTATCGTTTAATCTCCTTATTTAAGCACATGTTAGCGATGTCAAACAAGCGTCACACTCCTGCCAAAGGATCGCTATCAATTCTTATCACTCTACAGCTGATCGTCGCAATCACGCTATTCTTGGAGAACTCCCTTAATCTTACCAAAAACGTTGACTATTTCGAAAGCAGTGAAACAAAGTGAGCAAATCCGTAGTCTTACCCAATTTTAGACTGCCTTGTTCGATTGAAATCTCTGCTACAGCGTCTGTTAAATAGATGCATATCGGGTCGTGAAATTTATCGATAAGCATCTTTAGCGTTACAGTAATGTATGCTACATTGGCTTCAGATCTGTATTACATCATTCGCAATGCTGTTTTCTTAGGATTGTTGTGTTTGTGGCGTGGCTGCTAACTCTTTTATGGCTCGTCACTATATTTATCTCGCTCATTGCTCTCTTCACCAACTCCTTCAATTTACTTCTTCCTCATCTCATTTGGACGGTATGTTTTAATATGCTTAACATTTAAACGCTAACGAGTATATATTGAAGCGTGTAGCGCAGTGGTAGTAATCCCGTTCATTACGTGGACCACCAACCCTTTAAGGCGGTGGCTGAACCCTTCACCAGGATCCGCAAGCCCTCTCTCCGGAATCGTGGAATAGGTACCAAACTTGTCTGGGACAATCTCACTCTCCTAGTCCACGTTGGAGCACTATAGCACGGCTATCTGAGGATTTCAGGGCGAATCGGCTTGACTGATATTCAATGACGTTCATAACGAAGATGAAGATTGTTAAGTGCTGCAATTCGCACAAGCTGATACAAGTCAAGTCGAGTTACATAATAGGTTATAGCAATAGTAACAAGAATAATAAACTACACTAAGCAGATATAGGTAAGTGCCTACATTAAACTTCTTCAATAACACCTCAAATGGAATTGGGAAGTTACTGGAAATATCATATTAGAAAGCTTAGTATCTTATCCAATATGATCAGAGTTCCACAAAACTTTTGTACTTGGTGAAATTTTTAAAACCTAAAGGCACAGTGTGATATTTTTGGTATTTATTTATCTATTTACATAGCCCTTGAAGGCAGCTATTAAGTCTTTGGTGCATTTCGTCGACACTGGAGGCGTACTTCTTCAGACTATCACACGTTCAACATGACCTTTCGATATAACTTCGGCTTTGAGAAGTACTGCACAGTTTCCTCGCGGTCTAGCTACTGTGGCATTCACCGCCGATTCTCCGTAGAACCCGATCCTCGTCGTGAACCAAAAAATGGTCGAGAACCTGGTCCTCCTTGCTACACAAGAGAGCTGATGATGTTTCATAACGGCGACTTCTTCATTTCCACTCAATTTCTACGATGTCCAATTATTTAGCATTTTCAACTTCTTTCCTTTAGATGCATCGTGACAGTTGAGCAGAAGAACGTCGACGATTTCCTATATCCACCACTTTCAAGAATTGTTTACGCTGCTAAAGCAATAGATCAATGTCTCTTCTATAACGCTGTAGAGTTCTGACGCAAACTTACGTTTGAAAGCAACGCATTGTAGTCAATATATTGATCCAACAGAATTGATGTCGTATTCATGTAACTCACTATTATTTATTTAATTCTCTACTATTCAGGTTGTCCTTTGCGTTATCTGCATATCTTGCTCTTTGACATTGTATGTATCGGATACGCGTCTGTGGACCATGATCCTCTCAACAGGAATCTCCATCCTGTTAGGAATTTCTATTTATGTCGAGATCAGATGTTTTCTTCAAATGCGACAGTACCTACGTTAATACCTTTGTTCATTATATCAACGAATCGTCTAAGTAGTTCTTTTTATTGCTAGACTGTGATCATTGTCACTTGCATATGTTTCACTTAGTAGGTGCTTTATCGTTCTGCCGTTCATTGTACTTTGACGAAACTTTTTCCTTATAAATTAGTAAGCAATTCAAATAATAACTGCGTGTTAAATTTTCGTTATTAGCCAATGCAAACATTCAAGATGAGGATTTTATGAGCAATAGCGTTTAATCTCTGCGATGCGCTAAAGGTCATTAATTTAAAAAATCGCCCTCTTAGGAAAGGAGCTAAAAAATATTCCAACGCTGAAGGAAGGAGACTCATGGCTGTGCTGATCGGTACACTTCAACTCAGAAACAGATATTGTGTAGCGCAGAGTAACGAGAAGAGTCCTCCAGCGATAGTTAGTTTAGCAGATTTCAAAGGTTTAACAGATGTTTACAGCAGTTTATTACCAGAGATTCTTAATGCTCAAAAAAATTACTGTAACAGACCAATGAAGAATAACTGAAAGTGTGTAAATGTGAGTGGTATACACATGTGCAAGAATACAGTAGACCGATTATTGCATGACAGCATCATTTCGCAAACCTGCAACGAGTAAAAGAAAATCGTATGTTACTGATGGAATTCAACAGCAATGCAGCGACAAACTCTTCATCCCAAGAATTAAGCAAAAATTTGTGTTATCGAATTGCAACAGCTCAACTAAACACGACTTTTCAATGGACTTCAATTGAAATACAGTGTAGCACTTTTCCAAACTTTCTGTACCCTGCACGGTCTTAATCCGTCTCATTCTTTTCTAAACACAATTTTCAATGCTGTTTTAACCACTTTTCCTTAGCATATATCGTAAAGTTAACAAACGACCAAAACTTAAACATTTGCTCGCAGAGGAAAATATGGAGAGAACTAGAAATTGCGCACTCATTTGCATGACTGTATGCTTCACAAGTTCACTAGCAAAGGAAAAAATTAAAACTGAGCAGTATGATAATTGAAAAGTCTGTGATCTTCGAAATCGTACAGGATTTAAAAATCTGTGGATAAGGAATTTGGAAATCAGTGGAGTTCTGTTTGAGTAAACAGAACTAATACATTTTTGTGAATTTATTCAGTTTTATTTGCGAATCCTCCTAACGGTTTACCGCCTCATCGAGGCTGGGAGGTGTTCCTGGGTGTCGGACTGCGATGTACTGTGGGGCATTCGTCCCCCGGCAGGGTCTCCTAAGCTGAGGCTGAGAAGGAATCCGGCGTTTCCATTAAGGAGCCTAGCTAAGAGTAGACCAATACCAGGATCCACCACCACCCTGGCATCAAAATCGCATGGTGGCAAATCTCCCTCTGATCCACAAGAGCTGCGACTGACTGTCGTGCTGACAACCTGGGGCAGACTTTGGCTAGGTTGACCTCAGGATTCAAGGAAAGCACATTGGCTTAACCAACAGATTTCCGAAAAGTGTGACTATGCTGGGGCCCGTACAACCAGTGGGGACGGGCCGTTCAAGTGCCAAGTAAGTATATTTGCGAACTGGTTATCAACGAAGTCCATGATTATAGAATAAAAATTTAGCACTCAGGAAATGACAAGAGCTGGAGAAGAAACTCTGAACTATGCTTAAAGATTTGAAAAACCAAAGTCCTGCTGGAGTCCCAATGTAGGACTATGAATAAATGTCTATTGGGTTCCAAGCTATGTCAACGCACATGCTTGAAAAGTTGTTGACTTACACACATTTGGATGATTATGCCTGTGATGAGGAAGACAAATACAAAATTTGTCCACTTCTATGTCGACTCTGAGAAAATTTGTAAGCCTAGGAAAAACGTGTGTGTTATCTGTTCACTAATTTTTCATGTGGTAAAAATGAACAATATCACCAATATATCCCACATCATAGATGATTCAGCTATTAAAATATGCAGACTATGAATGAGAAATGGTTAGAGATACGAAACAATGGTGCATGGCGACAAGGATATTTCTAGAGATGGAACTGTTACTAGAATACTGTTGATGAGAGTTTTGAAGTTTATCGGGTGAACGAAGACACTTACATGCCGATATTTGATACATAAGCGTCATGTTAACTCAAAGATAAACCCCCGGAAAGGGTAATAACGTGTTTATTCCTCAGCGCAGACACCAGCGGTTCGAAGTTTTGCAAACATCTCAGCATTACAGTTCACTATCTGCATCACCTGTAGTCCCGTTGATCGTTGAGTGACTCGAGTGGGCGCCAATAAATCTTCCACTTTTCCCTGTCGCGTGCAAGAGTAGGTCAGTGGGTTCTGTTCGCTCTTGGGACCCGTCGAGCATACTTCTTTCTTCTAGGCTTTTCGTGAAGAACTCTGACCATGAAGTCGGTGGTCTTCTTGCAGTGCGTTTAACATCCCGAAGAATCCAGTCACTAACGGCTCTTGTCCATCGGTTGACATTCATAAGTATTACGTGTCCGACCCACCATATCTTCGACGGTTTGGCGTAAAGAGCGGCAGTTTTGATTTTCGATTGTCGACGCAGGTCGGAGCTTCGGATCCCATCCTTTACTTGTGTGAAACGGGATACTCCTAGCATCGTCCTTTCGAATGCGCGTTCGGTAAAGCTGACTGATCCTTCATCCTGCTTACGCAGCCACAAGGTTTCTAACGTATACGTTAAGGTTGGAAGTACCGTTAAGTCGAAAAGGTGGGCACGGAGTTGGATGTTCTTTGTCCTCTTCACTACATCGTCGATGCTCTTGGAAGCAACCCGCTCGTTTCCTCCTGCTCAACTCTGGAGCTAAGTGGCTCATCATGTTGATTTATTGACTTAGATAGAGACAACTGGAGCATTCGGAGATATTCGTTCCATTGAGCGTGAATGGAGCATACGAAACAAATCCGTTTCTTATGAACATCATTTTGGCGGGGCTTAGTCGAAAAGCAATCTTTCCGCAGACTTTATCAAACTCGGTAAGCATACGTTCCGCTTGACTAATGTTTGGTGTTATAAGGGCGAAGTCATTAACAAAGCGAAGATGGTGTAATTGCCCATCATCTATTTTCACTTTCATATTCTCCCATTCCAATGTTCGCATGACGTTCTCGAGAGTGGTGGTAAATAATTTTGATGAGATAGTATCGCCTTGCCTAACCCGTCATTTGACATCGATGTTAATATCGTTAATTATAGTTATACTTCACTTTAAGTTTAATACCCTACCAACAAAAAGCAGTAAGTAAAAAGTAAGAGGTCAACATGTGAATATGTTGTTGATCTTACACAAAGATGATAAAGACATTTATTTCGGCTAACGTTTTGACGCCTTCGTCTTCATCAAAGTCGATGATCCGAGTCGATGGTCCACAGCTGTTTGTATTCTCGATGTTACGTCTTCATCTTGTAGATTATCGGCTCGAATCATCGGCTCTGATGAAGACGCCGGCGTCGAAACGTTAGCCGATATAAATATCTTTATCAGCCTCGAATAAGCTCAAAAATTTATAGACACGTTGGTTATTTTATTACCGAGATTAAATAACAGTCGATTTGAAAATTGTTTTAAAAGACCAGTCTTCATCTAATCGGCACAAGCAAGAAGAAGAAATTATTTCTTTAGCAAGTAGTGTAGCAGAAGTTGAAGAGGGGACAATAGGGATAACAAACTATTCAAGTTTGGTTCAATGTAGAAGACAGGTTCACTCTCAGGTAACAACATGAAGACAGCAATAGGAGTCGAATAAATTCAAATGTTACGTTGCTATAAGGAACTAGCAAAATACCAGACAATATCATAACAAAATTCCACCTGAAATGTGCATCAACGAAGTGAGAACTGGGCAAAAGTAGTGCAGAGAAAAGCAGTTTTTAACTGGTTCATCAACACATTATCAATGGCATGAGTCTTATTTAACTCATTTCACGGAAAACTGGCCAGCATGATTTCCATTTTTTGCTAAAACTTTTATAGACCTTCTACAATTTATCTAACACAGTGCTGTGGCCGGAATCAGCTGAGAAACGTTGTATTATACACATAACAATTTATAAAGGACATCTTTGGCTGTTCTTTCGCGTGATTTCAATTCCTTAAAATGGGTTACCATGTATGCTGCCCGTGGACATTGAAATTTGCAACTAAGGATATATTACCACTGATGGAAGAGGATAGATCGAACTCGTACATCAGCAGTTTTTGTACATAGTCTTTAAGCAGATCCCTGATCGTATACTTTGCCCTGCCCTTATGTGAGATGTGTTAGTCGAATGCCACTTTTACTCTAAAAAGCACAAGACACGCATATATACCTTTTTGTCAGATATGTAAACTGTTATGCAACTTCTGTCCATAAGCGTGACCAGTCCATCAATTTTATACAGTCTCTTGCTCACGTCTTGCATAATCCGATAAATGGAGATGACTCAAGATATAAAAAAGTAAAGCATGTGCATAAGCAGTATAAAATATGCCTCCATGTGTTTCAAAACTCATAGTGTACTATATTAATAAATAGTGTAGGACATACACATAAATATACGCCTTATTAAAGTATTGTGCATGTATAAGCAGCATCGATTATACTTCTGTACCATCATTCCAAACACACATGCCTTTAGAGTGGTTCCTCACTTTACAGTAATGTCGATGTTCCCCACTCTCAACCTTTGATGCACAAGAGCAATACATTGTTTTACTATCGGCAACATTTCCGCTAAAGAACTCGTCCGCGAAAGTTTTAAGTAAACTAAACGAGCCAGGAAGAGAAAACTGCAAATTGGCATGAGCCCCATGCAATTTGCTATACATTTTTCACGACGTCAAAAAATAAGACCATTTACTACGCACAAATGAGGATGTTATTGAAAATGGCATTGAACTTCGGTCCTCTCCCTATTTGGAACCAAAAAATGCTTTAAAAGTCGTAAATTTTCAAGCAAAACTTACTTAGCTCATAGTCTGAAGTCGCCAGAAGGGTTGGTGTTATTTCACCCAAGTCTAAGGAAATTTTTGAGTTCAACCTATAAAATGTTTTAATGTATCGTAAATGAGAAGATAAATAAAGATCTACTTTAATTAATAGTGAGTATTCAAACCCACTTCTCAGCAATATTGTCTGCAACGGTTCTTATTGATTGGTACCACACTAATTCCATATTGGAAAACTGTCTTGATCGTTCCGCCAATTGTTTCTCAAGTTCTGAAAAAAAACTGTTGCCAGAAAAAAACACTGGGAAATTAATCAACATGTACTTAAATTGCTGCGCTTACACGAGGTTGATAAAGATATTTATTTCGGCTGTTTCGAACTCTTCGTCTTCACCAGAGCCGACGACCCGACTCGATCAGTAGTTCAAACACATACTGATCAGTTTACTAACGAAGTTAAATGATAGTCAGTTTGAAAATTGAGAGAATATTTCGAGTGCTATGTATTTGATGTTTTGATGAAGTCCAATAATTGATGAAGATCCGCAGTCCAATAACAACGCTTTTTTTTCATCGCGAGCGTCGGCGGTAATCCTTCTCAGCCACTTTAAAGTCCATAAATACCGCTTTTTGGAAGATCAGTCGTTCTCAGCTGCAAATGTAGTTGTGTGATTTGAACCAAAAACGTTTGCTAATATTGTAGATGGTATTTGTAGGCCACTGTGATTACAAGAACGTAAAATATATGCCGTGCGTTTGAATTTTATTCCTTTGGATCACGAAAAGACAGCTGCTGAAGAGGTAGTACACTTCTATTTGTTGCTTTGAGTGCCAACCATATTTCACAGGAAATTTTCAAGGCACTCTGTGAATGCTGGTGCGTAAAACTAACGACGTCGTAGTGTTAAACCATGTTTCCGCTGCATAACGAAGCATGAGGAGTAGAGAACGTAGCCAATTCTACGCTACTTTTCTTTTACTTTTGTCGTTCCCCATGTACACTGGAGGCTTAAGGGTATACACAACACAAGACATGGTCTCTGTGACAGAGAACTATCCAATTCTAGCTGAGTATTTCAGTATGGTTTTCTTGTTAAGCAATCGCGAGGTGGTTATATGGCACAGAGTTACTTCCATAGAAAAATAATGCAATACATCAGTAGCTGATGTTCCGGCAGTATCGCCTTCTTCAGAGCCTGGAAGGGTATACTGATATACAATCTACTAGGCCAAACGCTTTAATAACACATACAGAAAGATGAGAATCTAAATGGTAGTCACATGGTCAATAGGTTTTCGAAAACTTACCGCTTTTTTTCGTTACATCCAATGAGGAAAATTAGAACAGCTGATTATGCTCACATATGGTTGGTGCGGCACCACCCCACATAAAAAATTGATGCGAACTTACAGGGTCAGGTCGCGCGTGACCTCTCGGCATTTCTCCCTGATATTCATCGTAGGGTGCTTGACATTTATCCAAAAAGCCTCAAGCAAGCAGTTTGCGCGTTGGTGTTTAAGTCTCCTGTGCCAGGATATTGACTTTCACACCGAAATCGTCTCCGCTATACTTTCGTATCTCATGCGAACTTAGTGAGGTGTTTTGTCTTGCTTTTCGTTTGCGATTTAGGTGTTCTTTTATGTGGATACACAAGGGTTTGCCCGTTTCGCCAATATATTCGTCTCCACAATCATTATAAGAGATAAGATATATCGTACCTGAACTCATGCAATCACCGTCCCTGCTGTGAGGGGAAATTACGTAGTTTGTTTTTCCACATAGACGGTCACACAAGCGGCTACGAACTACTGACGACGTAGAGTATTCTCTGGTATTTCAAATATCGCTACCAATTCCTCTAGACTTACCCTTCTTAAGCATCGTTTTATAGCTACGCTTACTTCATCGTTAATAAAGGGCAACATAAACGGGACTTTCTTTTGACCAAGTGTTTCGTTTTGGCGCGTCGCTCCTCTTCTAAACTTATCTCGTGCTGTAACTACTTCGTAGCCATTGGAGATGGCTAGTTGCCAAACCAAGTCGCGCGATTCTTCCTTTAGTTCTCTGGTTGTGCACAAAGAGGTGGCTATTCGAAACATGTTTCTCACAAGCGCCCCCTTTGTGTGTGAAGGGTGGAAAGAGAGGAAATGAATCAGGATGTTTTTATTACTTGGTTTCTGGTACCACTTTGTCATATAACCACTACATGATAAGTTGATTTGAACGTTAAGAAAAGGAAGCCGGGTCTCTTTCGGCTTCTCCCGGATGAATTTAATATACTCAGACTGCTCATTCAATAATTCAAAACATTTGTCCATCACCTCCTGAGTAGTGAAGATGACAAAACAACCATTTATATATCTGCAGTAGAGTACCGGCCGGAGATCGATAACCGGAGTTTCTATTTTAGACATCAACGCAATGCCGAGAGTTCGTACCAATCGTTGTCCCATTGCCAGCACTTTAATTTGTGCGCAGTAGTTCTCTGACCATCTGAAAATCAAGCAGTTTAGGCACTTTTTAGGAGAACCACAAGCTGCTGAATAGGCCCGCCATGCGTATTGTATTCCTCCTTCATGTTCAACAAGAAGTTCGTG
The DNA here is from genome assembly GCA_900624975.1 of Angiostrongylus costaricensis. Classification (NCBI taxonomy): domain Eukaryota; kingdom Metazoa; phylum Nematoda; class Chromadorea; order Rhabditida; family Metastrongylidae; genus Angiostrongylus; species Angiostrongylus costaricensis. The sequence continues at coordinate 92,342 of UYYA01004187.1, read as the reverse complement.
GATGGCTTGCAGTGCGGAGTCATTCGATACGTTGGTGTGAAGAGCGGAAGCGTCGATTGACTCCATCACGAACGCGTTGTTAGGAGACGCGTTACGTAGACGTTCTAGAAACATTTGGGTGCTCATGAGGTGAGCTGGAATATGGCTAAGCAGTTGGTTAAGAATTCGGCCTAGAAACCATGTTATCCTATCCGCTCGCCCGTCTACACAGCTGATAATGAGTCTAAGACCATAACGGTGAAAAACTTTGAATTGAATTATTGAATGAGCAGTGTGAGTATATTAAATTCACCCGGGAGAAACCGAAAAAGAACTGGTTTCCATTTCTTAACGTTCAAATCAACTTATCATGTAGCGGTTATATGACAAAGTAGTACCAAAAACCAAGTAATAAAAACATCCTGATTCATTTCCTCTCTTTCCACCCTTCACACACAAAGAGAGCGCTTGTGAGAAACACGTTTCGAACTGCTACCTCTGCGTGCACAACCAGAGAAATAAAGGAAGAATCGCGCGACTTGGCTCGGCAAAGAGCTATCTCCAATGGCTACGAAGTAGTTACAGCACGAGATAAGTTTAGAAGGAGAGCGACGTGCCAAAACGAAACACTTGGTCAAAAGAAAGTCCCGTTTATGTTGCCCTTTATTAACGATGAAGTAAGCGTAGCTATAAAACGATGCTTAAAAAAAACACGCCAGAGGAATCGGCAGCGATATTTGAAATACCAGCGAATACTCTACGTCGTCAGTTAGTTCACAACTGCTTGTATGACCGTCTATGTGAAACAACAAACTGCGTAATCTCCCCTTACGGCAGGAACGGTGATTGCATAAGTTCAGGTGCGACGTACCTGATCTCTTGTTATAATTTCGTGGATGAATACGTTGACGAAACGGGTAGATCCTTGTGTATCCGTATAAAAGAACACCTAGATGGCAAACGAAAAACAAGACAAAGTACTCCACTGAGCACGCATAGGATACAAAAGCATAGCGGAGACGATTTTGAAGTTAAAGTCAATATCCTCGCACAGGAGACTAAAACGCCAGCGCGAAAACTTCTTGAGGCTTTTTGCATAAATACCAAAACCCTACAATGAATAGCAGAGATGAATGTCCAGAGGTCATACGCGAACTGACCCCGTATGTTCGCATCAATTTCTTACGTGGGGTGGTACAGTATCAACCATATACGACTATAATCAGCTGTTCTAACCTTCCTCATTGGAAGTCCCGAAAAAAGCGGTGAGTTTTCGAGAAACTGTTGATCATGAAATTGCCATAGTTTGTCTTTTTGTAAGTGTTATTGAAGCGTTTGCCCTAGTGGATTGTATATCAGTATAGCCTTCCAGGCTGAAGAAGGTGATACTGCGGAAACGTCAGCTACTGATGTATTGTATTGTGTTTTCCTATGGAAGCAAATGTATGCTGTTTAACAAGCTCGCGATTGCTGAACATGAAAACGACGCATTCATATCCTTTGCCGAGGTTAACAGAAAATCGATGCTGGGAACCTGGTTTTCTTCCGATCAACAAGTCTTTACACGCTTCGCTGAGCACTGTCATTTCTTCACTGGTGTTCCTCGAGAATATGTTACTAATTTTTGCTGTTTTCACCATATTAGATTGAATTCATTATCCACCGCAATACAGCTTTGGAAAACTTCAGTGAAGTATTGTCACCCTGTCAAACATATTTTGTTATATACATAATGTTGAAACTGGGGCAGACTTTGGCTAGGCTGACTTTGGAACTTCAGGGAACCACAATATCTAAACCAACAAAACTCCGAAAACGGGAGATTATGCTGTGGACCGCACAACCAGTGAGGAAGGGTCATCCAAGTAAGTATGATGTTGAGACCCATATAGATCTCTCTCTATCCCCACCTGGATAGGCGCGATGCTGCGTGGAACGTTCCCAGGCTCCCGTTACCAGGAGGATAGAAAATTAAACGCGTACCACAAGCGATCATGTGGTTACCTGAAACACAGGCAAATCCATGGGATGGACTCCGTGTTCTTCCTTCGTTAATTTGACACATACCTGTTGTGCTTACACAGACACGTTCACGAATGGGTACGTGGGCATGTCCTCGACTATGGTGGCAGCAATGGTTAGGACGAGCACGGAGCGGATGCTAAGACCTCAAGGGCAATCCAGGTTGCTTAAGTCTGCAGGGGGTTCTGTACCTATAGTGCACGTTCACTTCGATGTAGCTCCCCATTAAGGACTTGATTATGCATGCAAGAACGGTAAGGTACGACATCATCAAACTGACTGAGACGAGGAGTCGCCCAGTGAACGCCGCCTATTGTATCGAAAAAACCCGTTTCTTAGAATACGCGATAGTAGAAGAGTAGGCAGCGTTGGCGACCTCGTCAACACAAGTTCGTTCATGAGCAGACTTACTATGGGAACGGCGTGGACAAACACCGGCTTTTACAGCCTCCATATTTACGCACCCACGTCAAGCTATGGTGGAGACGAGGCCGAAGCGTGATGTATAAACTTGGAGCAATTCTACAGAGAGCATCATATCTTCTTCAAGTTCATCATTGGCGATTTCAACGTTAAGACTGGACCCAGTTGAACGTAGCAAGAACGCCAATTCTGGACCCACAGAGAAGAAAGGAACGAACAGTTAGCGGATTCACGACGACCAAGACTATCCATATCAACCCATAGTTCCAGAAGTCCCACCCTCAACGACAGACGTGAGAGTTTCCCCATAGAGAGTACTATAACGAAATAGACCACATCATAGTGAATCGAAGGTTTTGCCCAACCGAGACCGCTGTTGTCTCAAAGTTTACGCGGAATCGGACTGTCGTCTGCGCAAGATTACATTTCTCGCGGAAAGAAAAGAAAGCCACTATGATAACAAAAATGGAAACTTGGAAGCATCATAAAATGAAATCTATTCAGATCACCAGTCAGCTCTTAGCAATGTGCGATTACCGACAATGTCGATGGAGAATACGACCGGCTTACTCAACAACTTCACGTTAGCGCTATGAAAGCGAAGAGTTCGAAAGTCACCAAGAGACGTATGTCTACAGAAACATTCGAGCTGATATACTAATCCCACGAACAGTAGGTAATCTAAAACTCACGCCCAAACTTGAAAAACACTGCACAATGACCACAAAAGAAGATCTTAAGAAGAAAACAGTAGCAGTAACGGGAAAAGCTGCAAAAAGTTGGAAAAGCATTCGCAACGCCCACCAAAGTTTCGTTAATTACAAAACTTAGATGGTTGCATTCCGACACCCAGACGAAATAGCTGCAGATTCCAGAAAGGTAGTGCAGAAGAACACCGACGACTAGTACTTTGATCTCTTTAATAGCTATGTTTTCCTACCCGCATTTGAAATTAAGAAAGATGGTAATGTCATCCCACTGGTTCTCTCCTCCAAAATCCAACATGCTAATTCATCGTTCAGCTAGTTGATGCTCAGAGTTCTTCATGAAAATCGCAGAAGGAAGATTTGATACCCAGCGAATCCCGATCAGTAGCCACTTTGCATGCGAAAGGGGCAAATGGGAAATTTATCGCCGCTGGTTTGAGTCGCTCGACAATCAACGGGACTACAGGTGATACGTATGTTATTGGGATAGAAAAGCTGTATTTTAGTTATATGCTAGCCCTTATGGTATACTATGGATTATTCAAATCTATTATATAGTCTTTGGTTGATTATGGAATTCGTCTCAACACTTTCCGCTATTTTCAAAAAACTTCCGCGACCCTATAGACATTGCTATATGGTCCACATCCGCTAACGGAATCCTTCCCGCTCAGTTGATTGAGCTTCATCCAAATTTTTTTGATACGCTCAATTGAAAGTCCGTGAAGTTGTGCTTCCTTCTATGTTCTTGTTCGCAAGCCGACCTGAAGTGGAAAGATCTATGGAGGCTCTCTTCCATCACGGATTTTAAAGTCTAGAAGTAGGTTTGTGGAACGGAGAATGAAATAGAATTGCTGGGCCATCAATTTCGGATCAAATGGGGGGTTCTGGTAATCTCATCCTTGCTCATAACAGCTGAACGTACTGTTCTCACGAATTACGACAGCTTCTTTTTAGAATTCTTCCAATGAGCTACGTCCAACCTTTTTTATTCTTCTAGCAGCGAAGCGAGTTTTCTTCTTGCATAGATTTCCTGCAGATTGCATTAAGTCTAAGCCGTATTAGGTGTGCTATGGTCAAATTAAATCCCAACTTTCTTCTCCTTATGAGCAACTTCTGGTGAAAAGCCGATGCAAACATTATTTTTTATTGAAGAATTGATGAATCAACGATGCAACTTTTATGTCATTCAATGACCGGCTCGTAATATTGGGTTGTGTACTCCCTTATCTTTCAGTCATCATTGTAGAAGATTTTGATCAGAACATTCTCTTCAAACATAGCTTTTTTCTTCTTAGACGTTGGTGGGAAAGAGCACGGCCAAGTGAGCCAATATGAGCCCATGTCAGTCAGTGGGAAGGACGAAGGAACGATGTATCACAAAGCTTACGGTACCTATGCTTGCTAACAATACTTCTTAACCTCTCTCAACGAATGATATCAGTGCCCCTGCTTAACTGGCGCATGTCGATCTTCTCCTTGTCTCTGATGGACAACCACCGAGACTTTTGTGTAAGCAACGGTCTCCGAAAGAAATTAGTGTTTTAGAAGATAATTTCGGCTTTGTACGTCCAGATCAATAAACATTTTCTACGGCGTACAATGGATGTGTTCACTAGTGTGGCAGTGGGACGGGTTAACTGCTGGCTGTGCTATATATTGTAATCCTTGCAGTTTTAGCTTTGTTAGTGGGCGACCAAGTTGTCCTCATCACTACCTTACCACCTTCGTCGATCGGCGGGAAACTTACCACGTTGCGAACTACTAGGGCAGTAGTGGTTTGATTGCATTGGTTTACACTGTTGACATTGGTTTACATCCATTGACTGAGCATCTCGATAGAACTCTAGAGCTGTTTAACAGCTTGATAACACTTATGGAGAACGGATTTATCGGTATATAATTGAGAATGCCATCAACATTGATGAGGCGGCACATTATTGTAAGGTGGGTATGTGTCACATATAAACTAGATCAGCATCACTCAACAAGAGGTAAAGGATAATGGGTTCGACGTTGATGAATCCCTTAGGAGTACGTCATGTATTCGATTCCATTATGTATCGTAGAAGTGGTTTGGAGTAAAAAATAAATCGTAAAAGATAAATAATAAAATGCTCGTAACTGAACAATTCCCAAAGGATCCCCCAGGCCCTGTACTTCACCATAAGTTCCAGAAGTGACTGGTGCATATTCGGTTCATACAATGATTTTCGGTACCTTAACGATGATCAGACCAGTTTTTTGTCATTCCAGGCAAAACTTGGACCAATCGCTTCAGCGCAGAAGGATGGTGGGCTTGGTTTGCCTGTAGCCGAAGAACCAATGACCATATTTATTGCACGGCACCTCGAAACATTGCTCTACACCCGTACCGTCAACAAGAGAAATAGGGTAAACCTAACCTCGGCCTTCGTTTTCCTTGCTGATTACTTCGTTTTCTAGATTTATGACAAGCCCTCGTTGATCTTCACATTGTGCTTTCCACATCTCTCTGAGTGCGGCAACTTCACTCAGCTGCTCTTTGGTGGCCTTGAGCTTCTCCAGAGACCCTTAATTCGAAAAATGCAGGTGTATACGGAAGTCGTATGGGAATTTATCAAATACGATAAAGAATAATCATCTGAAGAATAGGATGACAAAAAAGGAGAGAATGAGAAACTAATTGCTCGGATGCTCACTTTGTTTCAGTTTACTAGTTTTCATCATCGAAATTTTTGAAGGTAATTGGCTACAGTTGGCAACAAGATCGTGGAAAACCTTATCGTGGAAACTCTGAAATGAAAACTCTCTCTAGCTCCGGAATCTCTAGGAGATAGCAAATGAACACAAGACAAGTCCTAATGAAAAGCAAGGGTCTAGAAAGCTCTTTACAAATACCTGCTAAGAGAGATATAAACACTGAACTAAACATTAAACAATTGTATTAAGCGACTAGGGTCTATAGCATCGAAGAAGCAAGATCTAGGATTAAATTTACTATCGTGTCAGGGGAAGTCAACACCCTGCATTTCCTTGCTCTCTACTTAGTCTTCCATTTCAAACCTTAGATTCAAATGTTATTACGAAATAGAAAAAATAAAGGATAAAACTCTCGACGATGATCAATCCCTTAGGGATGCGCCATGCATTCAACTTCATTAAGCATCGTTGGTGGTGACTGAATGCATATCTGGCTTTTACAATGAATAGCAGTGGCCTACCGATGTTTTCAACCAGTGCTGCTATCCTCCCAGACAAGACTGGTACCAATTTGCCGACCCCGGAGGGATGGAAGGCTTGGTGGGCCACGGGCGCTAGAATCGATCCCATGTGTATGGCAGGGCGTCTTCGAGCACTGCGCTACACGCGCCCTGGCGAAATAAAACGAAATAGGAATCGTGAAATAAACTGCCGGAAAAAATCGTTGGATAAAAAGCAACAAACGTCGAGATAGATCTGGGCAGTATCACGAAATGAAACGGACTGCGTCGACACCGTTTTGTTCGAAACCGTTTCTGTGGTATCCATTTGGCTCTGGAATGAACATATTAGTATTTGTGAATGAGTAAAAAGAAGATAGAGGAATATTAACACAGTACGCTAAGAAGAAAGTGTTGAATCGCCGGACGATTTTGATTTTCTCACCGTTAAATCCTAAGGTCAAACACTAACGCTGAGTTCTCTAGGCGTAAGCAAGCGTGAAAAGAAATAAGGGCAGCGTTTTTGTCTTTCTAACTAGACAATTTAGACTACTAAGATCTAAAGATGCTAAGAGCTAAGACATAAAACACGTTACCTTAACTTACAGACGATAGTTAGAAAACGTGAGCATCGTTTGAAACTCTGACCTTCGCGGTCTCCATGGGTAAGCAGGTCTCGAGACGATGACGGCGATTACGGTGATTGCCGCGCGGCGTGCTGGTGAGCATCTCCACTCGTCTTACGGTAATCATTCGAATGACGTCATTGACTTACGACGTCACGTTAAGGTGCCAGAGGCTCATTTTAGGATTTCACTGAGTTTAGAACGTTCACGCCATGCTAAGGACGATTCTAATCCGAACGTAAAGGAGTTTGGGAGAGTGCAGGCAGTGAGAGAGGCGTGTGCCAGGTCGACGCGGCCGTTACGAAACGAGAACTACCCGATGGCTGCGTTTCTCGGGTCGCCTATCTCAATGGAGTCTTCTTTTTTCGCCTTTTTTTCAAGTGTTAAGTAACCAAAACGTGGTATATTACTGGTAATCAAGGGCAGATATTGTAAGTAAGCGTTCCATCCATCTGGTTTTCTGGATCTGAGTGCGCCGCTACACGCTCCAGTGTCAATTCTGTGCTCCAAAGTGAACATTTTTATGAAACAAACAAGTTAAAGCTGAATAGAGTGATTATTTCTGGATAGTAGACATCGTCTTGATTATCCATGTACTTCTAAAGAAGCTTATTTTCAAAGATCTAGACCCTTACGTTAAGCAAATGCCATCCGGTGAGCCAGCGTTGCTTCTTTTTTCTCTTTGTCCAAAACCGCTCACATGATTGCGTTTCTTGTTGTTCTTTTCTTACTTTTTAGTCACGTCTTTACAGTTCGTGGTGATTTGCCTGAAGTTAGTGATGCCCGGAGCAATTCTTCCGCTAACGGAGCGCCCACCATCGCTCCGGATCAGCCTCAGGAAAAGAGCAATTGCTCAGGCTATAGAAGCCACTCCATCGCCAACTCCTGCGAAAAGTTCGGGTCGGGCGGTATCCAGAAAACGTGGCAAGTCGAGTGGAACAAAATCTAAATCCCAGTCAATCGCTAAAGTACCATCGGAAGCAAAAAGCAGGTTCGAGAGCTTCTATTTGATACTGCACGTTATCTGAGTTCATCATTTCATTCTTGTTTTTCTTTCTTTTAAATACTACCAGTTCCAAAGGTGTTGTTGAGTTATTACTCGTCCTTTGCCATCCTACTATTTGTTATCGTCGTTTGTTATTGCCACTACTATTATTAGTGTTACCATAATTATTATTACTGTTGTTGTTATTACTATCAGCATCACTATTATTGCGTTTATTTTTATTCTTACTAATGCTTACTTTATAGAACTGACGATGACACTTTTGGATTTACTCTACTTTTTTGTTTATTAAAAACAGAACCGGAGGCTGTTGTTACTTTACAAGATCTTATTTTGCTTGAACTTGATACTTGAATGGGCCGTCCTCACTGGTTGTGCGGGCCCCAGCAAAATTTCCACTTTTTCAGAGTTTTGATGGTTTACCCATTGTGGTTCCCTGGATTCTAGAGGTCTGCCTGGCCAAAATCAATCACAGGTCGTCACCACCCCGGGTATCACCACCCTTATGGTTTAAAGGAAAATTTTCCAGCATACGATTAGTTTAGTACCAGGACGGTGGTGGATCTTGGTATTGATTTATTCTTAGCTGGGATTCCTGATGCGAACGCCGGACTCCTCTTCAGCTTGGGAGACCCTGGCGGGGATGAATCTCCCGCTGTACATCGTAGCCCGACACTCAGGAAAACCTCCCAGCCACGATATGAGGTGCTAAACCATTGGGAGGTGAATCCTACCTAGCTAACTGAAATCTTTTAAAGTGTGTCACTGTTTACTATTGTTGTTATTGTCGTTACAATCATCATTACTGTCATTACTATTACTGTTCCTGTCATTGTCATTGTCACCAGCTCTATTATTACAATCATTTCTATTCTTATTAATGCTTACTCCTTTTTGTACATGGAAAACTAAACTGGAAGCTCTTGCTGACCTTACAAAATCTTATCTGGCTATTTAAAATCGTTTGAAATGTGTCTATTGATTTCTCTAATTAATTCATTGATATTGTTGTTTTTGTAAAAACCTTAGGATGCAGTGCACAGCAATCTAACGTTTGATCTTTCGCCGGATTTCTGTAACGTTCAGATCAGCAACGAAAGGAAAAGGTAGTAAAGGCGCAAAACACTCGAAACCATGGGAAGTAGACGACGGTGAAGATCATGCGTACGATTATGTTTCTTCTTCTGAATCGGAGTCTTCGTCGAGTGAGGAGGAGTATTTGCTGCGATCATCACGTTCGTATTTTTTCTTTTTATTCAATGTAGCTTACAGTATTTCAAAACCGACTTTTCTTTAACCTCATTGCGGTAAGCCAACAAATGTTTAAATTATTAGGCTTACACGAGGTTGATAAATAAGCTTTATTCGGCTAACGTTCCGACGTCTTCGTGTTTCTGAGAGCCGCTTACCTGAGTCAATATCCACAGTTGTTTGTACTATCCATTCGGTGTTTTCGTCGTCGTATCGAGTCGGATCTTCTCCAGTGAAACACCTTTCAAATAAGCTGCTCAAATGTTCGACAGTAGGAGTCGGCTTCGTGCGAAGACGGCGACACCAAGTCGGCATGACGAGAGACTGCGGACTATTAACTCGGATCATCAGCTCTATTGAAGACGAAAATGTCGAGTTGTTAGCCGAATAAAGCCTATTTCAACCTCGTGTAAGTTCAACGAGTTAAACAAATGTATCTTACGTTTGCCCGTTTTTAAACAACAGTTGGTCATGAAAATAATTGTGTCGGATACAGTTTTTGTTCAGAGTCCCAAGTGTTTCTCGAAGATGAGCTTGATGACTGTATTATGAATGATGCTTCGTTTAACTGCACCGACGAAGACTCAGTGGGTTTACTATATTTTTGTACTCTCACTACCAAAGTTTGTTACTGTGTAATTCTCACGTGCCGATATTCCGTTACATTTTGAGTGGTTAAAGCTATCTCCATTAAAGTCCTAATTCAGCCCTGTTGTGCACAAAAAGTTCATGCTGAACTTCCTTTGCTCGAAGAACGCAAAAGGAATCGGAGTTTTCGTTTAAGAAACTCAGTTTTGCTGTTTTTATTCGGAGTGCTAATGAAAAACTTTTCTGTCTTTTCTGTTATAGAAGTAGAACTTTTGTAGAACGTCGATGCTCTCTACCTATTTCTCAACTACGCGATTATAGGCTTTTCATTGATTAGACATGCACGAGCAATCCGAATGGGCCTAAGAGTATCCAGCAGGAGATATCGTTATACGTTTACAAGGGGATAAGTCTATCTGGCTCGGAGAGAGACAGGGAGCCTATCATTTGTGACTGTCTGTCTTGGTTTACTTACCTATTTGTTAACGGACACGACACGGTCTGTTAACGAACGAGCGGACTCAATCGGCTATCTTATGGGGGAGAGTGTTCTTCATATTATTTAGTTATTTCATTGTATTTGGCAAATAAACGATAAATACGATTACATGGTTCTACCTCAGCTAGATTGTTTTCGGTTTTAGATTAAATTGCCTTCATTTTTCCATAGAAATTTTTTTTGAATTATTTTATGTAGAGGGCCTTGGCAATGCTGAGTGCCTGGAGTATTCAGCTATACTTTTTTCCAGCCTGAATGTTCTCATTTGCCTTGGATAGATCTGTCAACAGAAGAAATACCTCCGCTTGAACTACCTGAAAGCAGTAAAGACATCCCTATACCTAACGAGTACTTATTCGATACCTTAGAGGTAAATTAATTTTTCCTTTGTATCGTTTAAAAACATTGTTTCAACTATTCGATTTATCATAACACTAATAACTAACATAACTTAAACATTGTCGATCGTGAGGGAATTTTCAATGGCAACGGTTAATCTTCCCATGACTGGAGTACTTATGAACTTCACAAACTTACCGATGGAATATTTCTCGATATTCTTGTTGAGCGAACGTGAAGTGTTACTTTATTCAGGTAAAACTGCCATTTCGGCAGTATCGCTTTCTTAAGAGTCTTAAAGGATAGCTTAAGACGATACCGCCGAAACGTCAGCTATACCGAAATAGGGAGCAAAGGGAACACCTTGTGCTAGCTCAGCAAGAATATCGAGAATTATTCGATTAGTGACGAAGTTAGTGGAACGTCCACCGTGGGAACTATAGGTGGACCTTCGTATTATCACTCTAAAGACATGGATCAAGTAATTTTGATATGTGCGCAAAAACAGATATCGTTGAGAGTTGTGGCGGCGAAGAAATGTCCAGGTCAAAGAAATCCTGCTTTTTCCTTTTGCTGTTCAAGACACAACACGTCAATTTAACAAATAAACAAGGAAAGGGAGAAAAATTGCTATGTTATCTATAAAATAAGATGGATCCTAAGTTTTATTCGTGACGGAACCAGTGAATTTTGTTGGCAGAGGTTAAGGGGTGTCAACATTAACGTCAAAGGTTAAGGTTTACTTCAATAAAGTTCGCTCTGAGCAAAAGCATGTGTTCATGCTTAAAACTATGAGGTGGGAGTTCGGCGCTAATTAACTAAGGGTGTTCCATGACTGGCACTATGTTCGCCTAACCCTGTTTAGATCCGCTGATGATTTTCAACCCTCCTTTTTTCAGCTTTATGAACTTTTGCGCAGTTACTGGCGCACTTTGCGGTTGTCACCATTTCTTTTTGAAGATTTCTGTGCTGCGCTATCCTCTCCGGATAATTCCTGTTTGTTATCCGAAATTCACATCGTTCTCCTTAGAATGAGCTTTAAAAATGATGACGAGGAGCAAGTGAGTTTATACTTTTGTTTGAATGAAAGTCTCTTCTTTTACGCCTTAGGTATTCATATCGTCACTTCAGTATGTGTGATTGGTCCATTTGTTTAGTATATTTCACTTTAGGTTCACTTTTCTGGTAATGACACTAATAATGCATATAATATTGTCACTGCTTGTTTGGAGCCTATGACTTACGCTGAGGTTTCTTGTTCTTTTTATGATATAACTGTTTTTGTTCTTATGAGTGAAGTTTTTGAAGTTTTAGTCCTTCTCTTTTCACAGTTTTTGTACGACGTTAGACGTTTAAAGAGATGGTTCTGATTTAGTACTTTGCAGGTGCTCAGACAGTACCTTTCTTGTGATCCAAGTGTTCCACCTGAGGTTATGGAGGCCGTCAATACTTCTAACTATCCATTTGTCGAGTTTTCTGCTCGATTAGTACTTATAACATTTCTCAGTAATCGTTTCCTTTATTCTAACGAATATAAAAAAGTGATTGTGGCAAACAGCGGACGAATGGAGGTAACCTTACGTGAAGTACCTATTATTTCGAAGTAATCTAGGTTGATTGAATCGACCATGAGTAAGTGTTTAGCATGAAGAGACTTGTCGTTCCTGCAATAAAGGCGGTGAGCTGCTCATGTGTGACATATGTGAAGCGGTTTTTCATCCGGCCTGTGTTAAGCTTGAGTCGAAATCCCCTGAGTGGCTTTGTGAACTGTGTGAAAAGAACAAGGTGAGGTTTATGTTCTCGGCTAATCTTTGGTGTGTGCCACGCACCTGCGTATATATGTAATCTAGGTGAGGGGAGTACAAGATTGTTTACCGCTGAGCGAATGCTTATCCAAACAACCATTGCGCATGGAACCTATTGGCAGAGATCGTCATGGCAGATTTTATTGGTTTGTCGTGAGAAGAATATTTGTGTGAGTCTATGGCGTAACCTTTTTTCATAACTGTTAGATATCGGTCGGTCTAAGACAGCTTCTTGTATTCTGCATTTGGCTGACTTATGCTCTGTTAAACCATCAACGGTTTGCATTTCGCTAGTATTTCGTTATTTCTGAGCGTCTATAAGTTTTAATAAGTACAGTACTTGAAGAATTTCCCCTTATTAATCGTCTATAGAGACCGATCCAAACAACTATTTTTTATGTGTTGTCTTTATTATCCAATAAAGCAACCAGTGATTATGTTAACCTTTCGATAGCCTCTCCATTGTACCTTAGCAATTTATCACCAGTACGAGCATATTTGTAATCGCGCTAATTCGTGAGAAAATCGAATGTGTGCTACTAAGCTGAAGTTGTCGTGCAGCAGAATCTACTAACAGACTTGTCTTCGGAGGATGTTATAGTGCTCTTCTTCTTTTGGGGCGCGTGTAGCGCAGTATTCGGAGCGACCCGCAATACACAGAGGATCGATCCCGGCTCCCAGACACACCAAACCATTCTTCCGGGGTCGGAAAATTGGTGTCGGACTTTTCTGGGAAAATAACAACACTGACCCGATACACCGGTAGAGCATCGCGAGTCATTATAAAGGCCAGATATGCATTCAGTTACCTCCAACGATGCTTAGTGAAGTGAATGCATGGCATGTCGCTCAGCGATTGATCAACGGCGAGAGCTTTATACTTTGTTTATCCTACATTTTTTAAAAATCGAAACATCTTTCTCATTGTGCTTCCATCACTCAAGGATGTTCATGTTTTTCAGACATAATATTGATGAATCAGACTTACGATACTATTCTACTGCACCTCAGTTTTATCAGCTTGTTAAACGTATGGACCCGTCCTACTTTGAATTCAGTTTGTGTAATGTGTTCTTGGAAAGACTAAGCGATATACTAGAACAGGTGGAACATTGTTTAGCAATTCATTCGACCTTTATGTCATATGATGTTATGCAGATGTCGGTGACTCTGGAGCTATCGTCGGACCGGAGAGATGCTCTGTATCGTGAGAATTACAATGCCTCGAAACCCCTACCACCTGAAGTATACCTGCAACAAAATAACAGTTAAAATTTCTTAGAATTTTCTTAGTGTGTTGTTTATTGTTATATTTCATTTAGCAGTAAATGCACATTATACTGTGAACTTTTAGTGCGTTTGATGGCACACATCTTGGCTACGGAGAGCAACGGGGGGACAGTGAGCGCTCGGGAGTCCAAAGAAGATTCAACACTGGAGGAAGTATTCTTTTCATGCTTTGTATTTTTCCGGATGTTCTACAAGGAGTTTTTATTTTCAGAAGCCTTTTTCGAACCTGATTGACTGTTTCAAAACAATGTTAGGATTTTGTAACGGAAATCTTGTAAACAACTTTTGGAGCGGTAACGTGGATGGTATGTCTGTCGAGCGATTTGCACATTCAATTCTAGAATATTTTGTTTTTTCTTGGAAATAAAAGCGCAGTTTGCATTTCACTTTATTGCAACTACACAGTTAAAATTTCATTAACACTTGGAGTCCCTAGTTGGTTCTTCACAAACTGATAGTAATTCGTCAATAGCTGGGTTGGGAACGCGATTGGATAATAGGACAGAGTTTGTCCTATCTTTTCAAGAGTAATTATGGCTTTTCGAAATTATTATTGGACTTATTAGGGGCGGGGATAGCGCAGTGTTTAGTGATGCCATCGGTCGGCGGAAAGGTGCTAGTTCAACCCGGCCCAAATATTCTTCTCCAATCCACGTGGGAACACCGTAGCCCGTTTATCTCCAAAATCATAAGGAGAATTGACTCAACGAGTACTATTGACTTTTAAAGTTGTTCAGAATTGAAATTTTTAAACTAAATGGGTGCGAGTTTTGAACTTTTGAAGTTGGAAACGAAATCCCGTTTGCTGTAAACGTCTGGAACACATTTTGGGGTATCATCAATTTATAATGAATGAAGTAGCCCTAGCTCACCCGTTTTCGTTTCCGAAATAGGGTCCTCAGCGGAAGGAAAATTGTAGATGTGTTTTGTGAGTCCAAGAAAACTAGTATTTTATTGTGCTAAAACAAGCGAGGTTTTATCCTCTAGGAAAATATTTGTAGATTTCAATACTTCTTATTGCAATTGATAAAGTTTATCTTGAGGTGGGAGAAATTCGTTTAAAATTGAAATCCGTTATTTTCTCATCATGTGGGTGGAAGTCAACTCACGTTGGACCCTAAATGTTAATACTTGTTAGGTCCTCAAAGAAACACTGGATTTCGTAGCCATAAAGAAAAGTACGGTTCCTAGTACTCTAATTGATCACGGAAATTATACGCTTTATATTAAGATTTCAACAGCTAATTGAGTGGCCAACCTCTGGTAGGATTTGTTTTAGAAAATGAGTTGCTTCATTTTAAGTCGGCGGAAAGTGAAGATTGCCCTTCAAAATTTTTTCGTATGGGCTGTCCGTCTGATGATACAACATTCAGGTGAGTTGAACAATTAGTAAGTTTTACAATGTTAAAATTACACTTATTGTAGTAAATACACGAACTTTTACGTCGAACATAAGTATGGCGAGCATCCAGTCACGAGAAAGAAGATGATTGACAAGAAGAAATATTTGTGTTCAAAATTTTCCTTGATGGAGGATGGAGAATGGGCTTTCGAGGTAGAATTAAGGTTACTTTCTCCGCAGCAACGATATTAAGCTATAATGTGACAAGTATCCTCACAACGGTTTACCGCCTCATTTTGGCTAGGAGGTGTTCCTGGGTGCCGGACTGCGATGTACACCGGGGGCATAGATTCTCCCAGGCGAGGACTCCCAAGCTGAGGAGTCCGGCGGCGTTTCCATCAAGAAGCCCAGCTAAAAGTAAACCAATACCAGGATCCACCACCGTCCTGGTATCAAAGTCGCATGGTGGCAAATATCCCTCTGCTCTACAAGAGTAGCGACTCCTTGTGGTGGTGACGACCTGGGGAAGACTTTGGCCAGGATCTCGTGACTCCGGGGAACCACAATGGCTTAACCAGCAAATCCCCGAAAAATAGTGGTTATGCTGGAGCCCGCAAAAACAGTGCGGATGGGCCGTTCAAGTATCAGCTAAGTAAGTGATAAGTATTCAGCGGCATTCATTTAACAACGGTATAGGACTGTTGTGGTATTATTGTTAAATACATTGAAAAGATGAAGGTATTCGTAAGGAAGCTTAATTTTGTCTTGCGTTGAGGCGGGACAAAGCATACTTTTTCACCACCTCCAGAACGTTTGAGGAAACTTTTTTGAAATTTTTTTCCCATTGGGAATAATTTAAAACATATGTGAGATACATTAATATATTTAAATACTTGGATGACCCATCTTCACTGGTTGTACTGGATACGTCATAATTTCCATCGTTTCGAAGTTTTACTAGTTTAGTCATCGTGTTTCCGTAGAATCCCGACCTCAGTCAGTCTAGCCAAAATCTGCCCATCGTTATCACCACCACAGGCAATCGCCGCCCTTCTGGAGCAATGGGTGATTTGCCACCATGTGACTTTGATACCAACACGGTGGTGGATCCTGATATTGGTTTGCTCTTACCTTAGCTTCTTAATGGAAACGTCGGACTTCTCAGCGTGGGATGTCGGGCCGAAGTGGTGAATCCCCCTGTACATCGCAACCCGTCATTCAGGAACACCTCCCAGCCAAGGTGAGGCGATAAACCGTTGAGTGGATACACCAATATACTGTAATATAACTCGTCATAATGTAGATGTCTTAGAAAAGTTCGAAGTTATATTCATATATAGTTCATTTCCTTTCTTCTCCTTTCTGCGCAAACATTTCTTTTGTGGAATTTTTTGTCCATCTCTTTTGTGAATTTTTTTTTGTTTAGGACGCGTTTTTGATAATAATGATTCGTACTTTATATTCACTTCATACAATTTTTATATTTTTCATTGGTATCTGGTTAGTCGAAACTTCTAATTGCAGTGGTCGATAGC
Source organism: Angiostrongylus costaricensis (assembly GCA_900624975.1). Taxonomy (NCBI): domain Eukaryota; kingdom Metazoa; phylum Nematoda; class Chromadorea; order Rhabditida; family Metastrongylidae; genus Angiostrongylus; species Angiostrongylus costaricensis. The sequence goes on along the minus strand of UYYA01004187.1, from coordinate 75,748 downwards.
AAAGGGGCATAATTTGTACGGCAGCGAAAGACTCCAAACCCTGTATATTGCTTGGACAATCGGAAAGTTGCTAAGAAAAATTCCTATTGACCTAATGCAGCGGAAATGGCGTGATGTGTTGCCTTCTTTTAAAAAGGTTTGAAATTCGTTTAATCCATTAATAAATTGAGTTTTAAAGGATTGGTTTATATTTCTTTACCAGTGGTTAATATTAAAATATTTTAAAAATTTTAAAGGCTAGTTTAAGGAGTTAGAATCTCCAACAACATCATGGAGGAAGTTACGAGATCTTCTTCTTCGTTTGGAGTGTGGTATGCGACGCACATTGTTTCTGCCACAGTGGTGGAATAATCTCGGACACACAAGGCTTACACGCACTACGGTGGAGGATCGAGAGCGTTTGATGAAGGAAGCACAACGTAGAAAGAAGGACGAAAGAGTAATCCTTTGTTGTGCTAAAGTATGGCCTACTATTTCTTAACGCTTGTTGTTGCTCACAGGAAGCTGTCGATGTGTTCGATGAAGATATCATTGTTGTTAAACATACGAAATTAGCACACGGAATCAGTCGGGAGTTGACGAGAATGCGTGTATGTTTATCTTATTATAACACGATTCTCTTTTTGTCATTTTTAGTTAATATCTGAACCCTTGTCGTTGGTGTCATTCTGGGTGACTATGTTATTTTCTGCAACAGGACGAGAAGTATCGTCTCTTTGGTCGAGGCGAGTTAGGTGGTTGGATATGGATATCACGGACCTTAGTTAGAGATATTCGTTTTCCATCAGATGGTTCTGGAGAGTTGCTGCATAGTATATCCATCGAAGAGGTAATTCTATCGTACAAATCGCCATTACTGTTAGTTAGAAGTAAAGAGCGATTTCCCAGGAGGAGGTTAAGAACAGAAAGAGTACACATATTGAGACGATAGTCTCTCGTCTAAAAGAGTGGCGCTTAGCGCAAGAGATAGGATGCAGGCATCAAAAAAGCGACGTATGCTATTCTCCTAGTTGTCGCCCAGGTGCTGTGATGAGGTATATTTGCTTCTTCCAAATTAAGTTGTTTTGTTTTCCTGTGCAGTATAACTAGTGTACCACTAACGTCCGTTTGTTCAAGTGATACAACAGCTGGATATCAACCTTGTTATTCACAAAATTGTCGAAGAAAGAAATCGAACTCTGATGGAATGCTTAACTTGTCCTCATCTTTGGACGAGCTGGAGAGTTAGTTCATGCTTAGAAGTTTTTTTTCTTGCTAATCGCATGTGGGATTTATTAGAATTTTTAGCCCTATCAGTGGATACTTCGGGAGTAGTCAAGGCATACGATCAATCTAGAACCACTACACCTCGTACAGGTGTGTTGGGAGAGGACCTACCTTGGCCTTTGCCAGAAGTACACAGATTTGTCTCGCGAGGATCGAGACGTACTAGCATTTTTGTGATTCCTCAAGTGTGAGTTTGGAGAGAAAATGCCATCATTGCGTGACTCACGCTGTTGCTTTAATCTTGTAGTTAAGGACATTGCGCCGATTGGCAAAGAGTGGCGGTCGTAAGGCTATTTATGTACCTAGCTTCTCGTCGACAGCTAAAGGCAATTTGCAGTATTGGAATTATCCGGCACCTCGTCCTTGTTTCGACTTATGTTGGAGGTGTAGTAGACCAGATCGTCAATGCGGTACCCGTGTTTAATAACATTTTTGTTATTATAGGTGGCTAACTGCGAATTGCACATCATTGCAATCTGTAGCTCTACAGCTGCGAATTTTGTGGGCATCGGTGCGATGGCTGGATATGAAACCTGAAGATGATGTTAGTACAATTGTTCGCGTTCTTTTTTCCACCTAGTGGAAAAGTTCTCATATTGCCTTTTTATAATTCGATTACCATGGAAATTAACCCGGAAGCAGTTGATGGGAGACAGTAATGCTTATTAGTGTGTCTATCGTACAACGAAGTCAGTCTCATCTTCTTATAGTTAACCCCTTGTACGAACGTTTTTAATTGTAACTTCGTAGGTAATGCATACAAGGAAACAAATCAAATGCAAGTTCTGAGATCTGTACAGATGTGAAGACCACATATGTAAAATCGAGAAATGTTTGGTGTTCGACTCACGTGGAGAATCTCGAGTAGACTATATTGCAAGAGTTTGAAGCACTTCAAATGGCGATTAATGAAGAAGGGTTAAGGCTCTCAGCATTAGTTAATATTTGAGAGATCTGCCATTCGCTGATGATTCATTGAGGGATGAATTAGGCAAGCATCGTTGGAGGTGATTAAATGTGTATCTAATGAATTCAATGACTTTCTCTACTCCTACCGAAGTCTATCAGTGCTGCTATTCCACCAGAGAAATCTGGTAACACTTTTCCGACTCCGGAGGGGTAGAGGGCTTGGTGTGCCCGGGGTGCGAGGTCGAACCAAAGACTGCGTATTTATTGCAGGGCACCCTTAACCACTGTGCTAAACGAGCCCCTCTCTGGCGAGTAATAGGTTAAACATAGACCAACAACAACGACGTATATGCATTGTGACACACTTCTGTCAAGGTATGGACATCCTGTCGCTGCTGTATGCATTGAATCTTCCAAATGTGGGTAAATGTATAGGTATAGGCATACTTTGTCAACAGCTTGCAGTCAGATAATTAGGAATTGCACTGAAAGCGGTCCGTGGTCACGGACAGTGATCCCTGTCGCCTACTCTTGGACAGCCTAACAATAAATTTACAGACAGTAACCAGAACGTACAGGAGAGCTTGGAAAATTATGTATAAGGAATCTATGAGACTTATCAAACTAGGATGTGAAGAGCATCATGAGAATGAGTTCATGTTCATTATACCGGCAAGAGCAACAACTCATGACTTCACTTCGGATATGGGCGTGTCCAAGTGGGAAGTGTCATAATAAAGTTTATCTCTCCGTCTTTAATAGAAGCTATAACCTCAAGATTCCCATAATTTGTGATCTTTCCTATATGGTCAGATTTTGGAAAGACAACATTAAAGACGACATGGACGAAGAATACCATTGGAAGCCGAGAGTTTTAAAATAACCAATAAATGTCTTAATTGTAGGACGAAACTGGCTGATCGTTAACTTCTAAGCGGAGCAATCACTATATCCACATAGACAGAGAAGGTCTTCTGCGATCTATACTTCTCGACTACCACGTTCATCTTCTTTCAGGCAGAATGAACATTCTGCACTAGCGGCTCTATAAACCGAAGTACGAGTGGCATCTTAATTGGCCTATAGGTTAACTTAAGGAAATGTTAATAACGAAAAGATTTGTCCAACGAAACGACAATCTCTGAATACTGGACTGTGTATCTGGCCTCAGAATTCGACATAATGAGCTGCTTGAGAATTTGAAATAAGCGATCCGGTGAGCTATGAAGATCATAAAGGACAGTTTGCAGAAGACACTAGACTTCACCACTTTCAGCATTGCACCTAATTTGGTCCTTTCTCTGCTTCCGGTTGATAACAGTTTGGTGAATAGTATTGCGTTCTTTAACTTGTGCAAATGCGAAAGTTATGTTCTGTAGGATTCGAAACGTAATGTTTAAGGATCCTGACAGACGCTTCGTACTTCATTTTCCTGATCGCGATGAACGTCGTTGGATTTCGCTCCATAAGGAATATGGACCACCATGTATTTATGAAAGGTGCCAGACCACTATATTGATGCCGTATTCTTTCTTTTGCTAATCTTCCTAATGTAGCATCCTTAAATTAGGTATAGGTAAATTAGCATCTAGGTATCGGATATCAATTGAAGTGCTTCCACTGGACGACGATAATAATGTTGAAGAAGAGGATGATTTGTCGTGGACTAGCAATGAGCGGGACCGAAGAAAAAGTTGTTATACTTAACAGCTATGTTTCTGTAGTTGGGAAAATCAGTGATTTAGGTATGAGACGAAGGAAAACTGTTCAGTCATCCAATGTTCGTCGAATTAGTCACATTAAAGAAGAATGGGTCGATGGAGTGGATCTTAAGCTATACGAGATTTAGTGTGTTTATTGATTTTCCAGTGTACTTTTATAACTTTTATTAATATCTATAATCTTTGATTGTTCAGTGATTACTGGAAAGCTTACAATAGTCGACCAGTTGGTGGCAATAAACAACTATCCCAAATGCAAAGAACTCATTCTGCACGTTCAGCGACCAGCTCTCTTCGTAAATTTTGAATCATTTTAAAATTAGTAATTTTAAAACGTCTTTGCTTAATTATTCTATGGTGTAAGTGAAATTTCAGCAGCTTCTGGTGACGAGTCTACCAGTTCTGCTCAAAATGTCTTAAGTTCTCGGGATGTGGTAGCTGCGCAGGGTCGCCTACGTTACCCATCTTCCAGATCTTCTTCCGCATCCGCGTCAGTACTACACTGTGCTCCCATTTTTACAACAGAAAGAAAACGTAAGCCAACATATTTACAGGTTCGTCAGTTGGGTATATAATAAATTAAGGCAACAATTCTGCGTTTCAAAACACTTTCTAGGACTGTACTATACGTAATTCGTCTGCTTGTCAGGATTATGAATACTATGGTTTTGATGATGATGATGTGGACGACAGCGAAACTGTTAACAGCACAAACAGTGAAGGCGCCGAGCTTACTGGCTGGGAGCCACGGGCGGCGAAACGCCAACGATTGGTATCAAGAATGGATTCGAACCAAACATTCCGAACGGTCCCTCCAGCTACTCGTTCTTTGCGGGACCGTTCATACCAAGTCGACACAGTTCGTGGAGGAGGTCGTGAAACTGTGGTGAGACTTTTGAAACATTGTTGGGTTCCTAATAGTAGATGACGTGGCTGAAAAAATTTACTCTCTAACGTTACAGTTTTAGAAAAGTGGTTGTTAGAATGAAATTGTTTATCTCTATGAGTCTTGAGCCAATTATTTGCTTTCTGTAGAAAGACTGATGTAGAGACGGTTGTTAATTAGCAGAGTACTGCGACCTTTCTACTCAAAGGGGTATTCCGAACCGAAACACAAAAATTTTAGCTGTAGCCCTACATTTTCGAAAATTGATCGAAGTCCCAGAATGTGATAAAGGAAGATCTAACGAGATGAATGCAAGAACTTTACGTTTAAGACGCACGTCAGCTTAAGACCTTCTCATGCCTTTGGACCTTTAGAAAGAATGGGATATTGTAGTTATAACTTGAGGATAGTACTCTGTGCTAAAGCATATGTTTTACTGACATGCTCCGCCGTTTATCGCTGTTCGCAGTCAACGTCTTTCGACAGCTATGTTTATTTTAACCTAACCATTTACTATTTACTGTTATTAGTTAGTTACCTAAACACTTATAGAGTTATACAGAAAGTTGTGTTTCACCTTACAATTAGTGTGAAATCCTTGAAATAGGCGTCATGTGAAGAACAACAGCGTTCAAACTAATATCGACACTTCGATATTCGCTATGATGCTGAGATGCTTGCAAAACTTGGATCCTAAATAAGATTCGAACCCGCGATTACCTTTTCCAGAGGTTCACATGTTACCCGCTTCACCATTGAGACCGTTGCTTTGCATTCCTCTCAACCATTTTTCTACCTAGTGGTGTCATCAGTTACTCCGTAAACGGGAATGACGTGAGAGCGCATATTGGCATTAAACCTAATTAAGCTGAGGTTGTAATCGAAATCACAATGTTTTACTTTTTTCAGCGATTACCCTTCCTGGGGACCAACTCAGGTTTGAATCTGGCCTCTGGTTCAGGTTTTGTAAATATCTCAGCATCATAGTGGTTGCATTATATCTTGCCGTAAGAAATAATAATAGGCAGTAGATAAAAAGTGGAGGAGTGTAGCTTCAGTATTTATTTACTACATATCGAGTAAGACGACGACGTTGTATGAAACGGTTTTGCAGCTGCAGTTTCTCCTTTTGTGCACTAAATGATTTGAAGTTCATAACTGGAACTTTCAAAACAGTATTATTTAGGTACGTGGGGAAAGGACTTAAACGGAAAACTAGCATTCTTTGTAGTGGAGTGGGTAGAATAGAACTGCGCATCCAATTCAAAAAATATATTCCTATCTCCTAACTGCGCACGCGTAGCGCAGTGGTCAGAGGCGCCCTGCTATGCACATGGGATCGACCACCGCGCCCCCGTACTACCAAGCCTTTCATTCCTCCGGTGTCGGCAAATTGGTGCCAGATTTGTCTGGGAAGATAGCAGCACTGGCTCAATACATCGGTAGGCCATCTTTAGACATTGTAAAGGCCAGATATGCATTCAGTCACCTCCAACGATGCTTAATGAAGTCGAATGCAAGGCGCATCTCTCAGTAATTGATCAACGTCGAGAGCTTTATTCTTTTTTAGCTGCTAACGGTGACTGAGATGAAAGAGGGAATGGAGAAAGTGTTAATACGTTACATTTAACGGTCTTTTAACCTTAACACAGAAATTTTAAAAAAAACCATTGTACTAAGAAATTTTCGGTTAACGCGCTCTAATGGGATTGATTGGCAGAGACGCGTACTGGCGTGACGCACTCGCGGCGTCATCTCTTCTTCTTTGCTTGCTATGCGTTGTGTGGAGGGTTTCTTTTACGAAACTTCCTTCGTTTTCATAAAAAATATCCTTTTCTGTTATTGGCCATTGATATTTGAAGTTTAGCCGGTTGGGGACGGCATGGAGCATGTGGATCTCATAGAAGAAGGCGTCGTTCCACTTGGCGCTGAAGAGACTATCGTTACTACTGATTGTGATAATGAGACGTCATCACGATGCCTGATCTCCACTCGACAAGTGTTCAGAAATGATTCAGACGTCGGCGGCCCACCAGCAGTACAAAGGTGTGAATTACGAAGTCTCGACTTTCATCGCTTTTTTTAATCCCAAGTACAGAATGATTGCATATATGTACCTTGTTTCTCTGTCTGATCACTTTTTTCCAAATTGACTATGTGTATATATACATGCTTATACTACATACTCGTAGTATGTAGGAGGAACTCCTAGTAAGTGTGAGTCATCAGCTCACGCTGGTTACGTCACCGCCATTTGTACACAACGCCCGTCGCTGTCCGTGGCTGAGCTGTCTCGTAAGGAATGCAGACTACTGTATTGAGGCTTTCGGGTCGCGATATGGCGGGAAACAGTTCAGTCGAAGTGGCTTGGACCAGGCAACATTCGTAACAAGGTGTCTGCAGGTGAACCTGCAGGTGGATCATCGCTAGAGCAACCACAAAAGGAACTCAACAGTAGCGCGTGTGGTGCAGCGCACGGCAATACACATGGGGTCGATTGCCGCGCGCAAGGCTTACCAAACCTTCCATCCCTCCGGGGTCGGCAAATTGCTACCAGACTTGCCTGAGAGGATATTAGAATGGGCTCGATACATCGACAAACTAACGCGAGTCATTGTAAATGCCAGGTATCCATTCAGTCACCTCCAAACGATGCTTAATGAAATTGAATGAGGTGCGCATTTTCGAGGAATTGGTCAACGGCGAGGGTTTTATCCTTTATTTATTAAGTATATGTATATATTAGGTATGAAGATGTCAATGTCTCTCATGGAGCACGTAGTGTAACTCAAGTGTTGCCATCAACACCTCGACCTGGAGTTGTTCGTTCTGCTGCTGGAGTCCCGGTCCGGTTTTTTAGGTTTCATTTATTTCCGATCATGCATGTTTTATCGTGTTTTAGCGGCCATCTGCTGTTTCTGTACCGTCACGTGCTGGGAAGCTTCTTATGGTACGTCGTTCGGATGGAACCACACAGTTTTTGCGCCAAATCCGACATTCTGACGAACCGCTACCATCACCGTATGTTAATCGCCATATTTTTTCATTATTCGCTTAGTGACTTCATTGCATTTGAAGCTGTAGATTATATCAAATTTTCGACATTCTCGTTATGTTTTTTTGTTACGAAAATAAAGCTGGTGTTTCATAGACAAGTAACCATGATGAGAGCGAGAGCTCCACAAACGGTGCGAACGATTCGTGGCGCAAGACCAGCGCAAATAGCGGTGAGTTGTTTTCTGTTATATCTTTCTTTCTTTTCTTGTTATTGTTGATTTATTCATTGGACTATATTTGCTATCTCATCCAGTATGGTTTGTTGTTAGGGGGAAAACCGAGCTCAGTCTACGCCTGCACGAGTCATCATACCTACTCGTACTGAGACGCGACCAATGCGAACAGGCTTCAGCCAACCCGTAGATCCTTTCATGAAAAGAATGGCGGTTGAAAAAGCTGTGTCTGGAGCAGATGTTATGTCATCAGGACTAGTAAGTTTGCTGGTCAAGTGGGAACTTCCGAAATATTCTCTGTGTGTGTGTCTATCTAATTGAATGGAAAAGCGGTATTCTAAAGGAAAGCTTTTAAAGGTTCGAAGGCAAGTTATACGACCGGCCGAAAGCTATGAGCAAGTGCCGTATGTTGATGACAAGACAGGGGCGAGTAAATGAGAATGTAAAGATATCATGAGTCTTTGCAACACTGCTAAGAGATCACTAACTTTAGGAAAATGTGTCGTACACTGAACAAGTTCACACTGCTGCGGTGAGAACCTCTGTATCTAGCGGGTTAGTCTGAGCAAGTTTCTGTATTTGAGTGTAAATGCGGTCTTAAACGAGTTGTTAGAGGAATTAGTAAGTAATTCTTCTGTTTTAAGCACTGTTTTGTGACCAGTACGTTTTTCTACCCTTTCGTCTAGTGTATTCAAAAGTATTTTTTGAGGTACGGTCATAACTCCACTATCCGTAAGATATCAACGGCTCGTGGTTCCATGATGGCCAGCCAAGGAATTCAACCAAATCATGTTAGCAATTTGATTTTCTCGATTAATTTTATTTATTGGCAGTTGCAGTTTTTGTTTTTGGTTACGTCTACACACACAGTTTATTCATGCTTTGCTTGAGTCAATGTATTGTGGATACTGCTTCATATCATGGTCCGTACTGTTCAGAATTCTCATCGGGTATACTACGTAAAAAATGTGGTTACAACGCCGCCATCGAGAGTTGTGCTAGCGCCAACGTCTGTTGACACTAATGATCATGAGGAGATCTTCCTTGATAATGACGGTTATGTTATCGACGGTGGCGAAATTGAAGATCGTACTACTCACACACATTTGTCATGAATCTGAAGTAGCGTTTGGTCAAACTATGGGTCCCAGAATGTGGTCAAGTCCGTCCCCAACCGGCTTGTAGCGAATGCAATTATGCAATCTATTAAAAACATTTCTGTGAAGTCTTAGCTCTGATTTCTTCGGCGTTATGACGAGGTGTCACGAGAGTTGTATATCACAAAAGTGATTTATTCTTATGACTATTGTTTGTCTTCTCACATCCATCAGTAGTTATTTCCCCTCTTCATTTCACTGTTTTCATGCGAGATGTTTGTTTGTTGTTCTGATCGTGTGACGCCATTTGGCCTTCTAGCATCATAGTTTATGTCCGGTCATTTTTAATACTAGAAGAGTGTTTCAGTTTCCCTTTACAACCGCTGAAAAATTTTTATGCGACAGTTCTTTTTTTGTTTCTTCATGAAATTCTCTTAATGACGTTGTACGTTTTGAAATGCTTTACGGACCTCAATAACTCTCCTACAATAAATATTCGTAGCATTTTTGCCTCACACGATCAGTACAGTACAACAAGCAAAGGCAAAAGTATTGCTATATACCGTTGGGTGCCGTTAAGTATAACTTAAATAGGGCTTGGACAGGCTTTGCTATAAGTCTATACTGATTTTCAATATACTCAAGGTTAGTGATTTGCCGCCTCATCATGGCTGGGAGGTGTTCCTGGGTAACGAGGTGCGATTGACAGTGTTGGGGGGTTCATCTCCAGCAGGGTCTCCGAAGCTGACAAGGAGCTCTGCTATCCTCTAGGACACCCACTTAAGAGCGAACGAATACGCATCCACCATCATCATAGTATCAAACTAGTCTCAAGGTGGCAAATTTCCCTCTGATCGACATGGACGGCGACTTCCTGTGGTGATGACGACGTAGGGCAAACTGACTAGGCTGACCTCGGGACTGCAGTGAGCCACAATAGCTACAGCAGCGAAACTCAGAAAGATCCGAAATTGTGCCGAGGCTCGCAAACCAGTGAAAAATAGGTAAGTGTGTCGCATTATTGAAGTAGTGAGTTCTTCATGTAGGGGTTTCAATGAGGTTTATTTCTAAGACGTAATGTTTGTAAGGTTGTTTATCTGGCTGGAGCTAAAGCACCTATAAGGATCTATATGTATAAGGATCTCCGAAATCAAGGGTTTTTGCCATGTTCATTGTTCAATGTGCCTCGACGTATTCCATATGAGTTCATCGTCCACCATTGGCTCGAGGAACTATGCATGATTATGAAGAGGTATCCATTTTGGGAGCTGCGGACTAGCATGGTGCTAATATCAGGGTTTTTACAAATTTCTCTGGGGACTAGTTAATAAGTATTCCGTGTAAGTCTTAGAAAATTAATATATTTTCAGTTTACTTTCTCGTTTCCGAGGCGTCGAATAACAAGCTACAGAGAGTTCTGCAGAAGGAGAGGAGTTTCCGACAATGTGAGGTAGGTGAAAACACTTTCATTTCAGTATTGGAAAATGTCTCTTTTCATCTTTAGAAAGTCATTACTACAAATTCTTCAATAGGAAAGCAAAACGGTCGAAAAAAAAATTGAAACAGAGTGTTATAATTCGATGGGAAAGCACTCAGGTTCCTGACTCGTCCTTATCGTTTCGAATTCGAGAATAATGAGGAAGAAGAGAGGGCAATTGCCGAAGCGATCGCTAGAGAGGAAGAGCTGATGCGTAAAGAAGAAGCTGAGAAAGGTTGTCGTCCGGAACCGGGTGCAAGAGATCGTAAGTTTTGTTTGGTTTATAAGCTTTGGAAATCTTTAGCTTACATGGCCAATGACCATTGTCAACTTTTCTCAGCTGCGGGGAGACCGTATGACGAGGAACCCGATGAATATGCTAGAGTGATGCCATCTCAACTCGGAATGGGTTTCTATTCGGTACCGACACAGCACTTACCAAGTCTAGCTATTCATCGAGATGACGACGTGGCTACTCGTACTGTTAAGCAGGTGATTTTTGACAGTGAATCAATTTAACGCTGTTTAGTTCATGGATACCTACCAACGGTTTACTACCTTATCGTGGCTGGGAGGTGTTCCTGGGTGTCGGGTTGCAATGTACATCGAAGGAATTCATTCTCCCGGCAGGGTCTCCAAAGCTGAGAAGGAGTACGGCGTTTCCATCAGGGAGCCTAGTTAAGAGTAAACCAGTACCAGGATCCACCACCGTCCTGGTATCAAAGTCGCATGATGGCAAATCTCCCTCTGATCCACAAGGGTTCCAATTTCCTGTGGTGGTGACGACCTGGGGCAGACCTTGGCATTCCAAGGAAGCACAATAGCTAAAGCAGCAAAACTCCGAAAAATTTTAAATTATGCTGAGGCCCGCAAACCAGCGAAGACGGTCATTCTAAGTATCCCAGGCAAGCAAGTTCGTGAATAACATTGGTTGATTTCACAAAATATAACGAATTTTATGACTTGGTTGTTTTCAATGATTGTTGAGCAGGAGGATTCCCCTCTAAAGTTTGACTAATAGCAGACTTCTGAGATTTTTAATGTTGATTTCCTGTTCTTATTATAATAACTGTGATCATAATCGAATTTTCTAGGTATTAGAGGTTATGATAGAGCTAGTGTGCCGGTGGGACAAACAATTTGGCTGGTACAAAAACTTATTTTCCAAACCGAAAGGACCAAACTCTGATAGGTTTAGGCGAGTCACTTGTTCAAGAATGATGAGTATTCGAACTAAGCGTTCAGTTCTTCTTTTTTCAGACGGCGTGTATTCACCAGCCAGAAAGAGATTGAAATAACTGAACATATCGACAGGTTAAGAAGAGAGATTAACAAGAGAAGAACTCGAATGGAAAACGAAGCAGAGGATTTATGTGGATTGCCTACACCTTGGCGAAAATCGCGGATGAAGTCTCATCCGAAAGGTTCGTCATATATGTATTTCAGTAGGGAGGGTTGTTTGGCAACCTGGGCGGTTTGTCTTCGTGAATTACTTGAATAATTGACTGATCCGTCCTCACTGGTTGTGCAGGACCCAGCAAGATTTCCATTTCTTTGGAGTATTGTTGGCATGGCCGTTGTGGTTCGCTGGAATTTCGAGGTCAGCCTGCACAAAGTCTGCTCGTCACCACCACAGTCATTCGCTGCCTTTGTGGATCGGAGGAAGATTTGCCACCGCTCGACTAGTTTGATACATGATATTAGTTTACTCCTAAGTGGACTTTATGATGGAAAAGCTGGATTCCTCAACTTGGGAGGGTCTACTGGGGTAATGAATCCCCTCGCTGTACATCGCGGCCAGAAATCCAGGAACACCTCCCAGCGGTGAGCCATTGGGAGGCCTTCATGAATTAGCAAACCCAAGGTTAATTTCCACTTTTTGTTTCCATATGACCACATGTTTACTATTTTTGGGCGGTTATTTATGTTTTAAGGTGGCTACATTTATTTATTCCTGTGGTAAGGTTAAGCTGTAAGCACAATTCATTAAGGTGAGTGACAACCCAATATGTGCGTCTTGGTGATCTCTCTTTTAGACTCTTTCGCGCCCTTGAAGTCTATTCCATTGCTGTGCTCGTATATTATATATTTAAGTTGTTTTAAAGGGCGCGTATAGGGCAGCCAAGCCTTCCATCCCTCCGGGATCGGCAAATTTGTAATAGACTTGTCTGAGAGGACAACAGCACCGGCTCGACACATCAGTAGGCCACTGCGAGTCATTTTAAAGGCCATATGTCTATTTAACCACTCACCTTCAAACAATGCTTGTTGAAGTGGAATGCATAGCGCATCCCTCAGGGATTGATCAACGCCGCTTTATCATATCTTTTATCCCGTTATTTGAGTTATCGGAAGTGTGTAGTGTTTGTGATTTTCAGCATGAAGTACATTGCCATGTTGTCTGATTCTTAAGCTCTGTCCCTGTTAACACTGTTGATTACAACTCATACTTCAGAGGGAAGAATTCAGGCTAATTCCAGTGGGAATTCTGTGGTCTGCTCTGGAACTCATACTGAGGAACAGACTGGAGTATTCCGATGCCACTTCTTTAGACTGATCCTTTTTTGAACTGCTTTTGATCATTTTTCTTGCCTTTACAAATTTAGCTTCTTCGGAAAAGATCTTGCATATCTAGCACTGATTACAAGTCTTGTTAGGGGTGTTGCGGTTGGACCAACCCACAGTGTTACTCCCTTATCATGCAACTTCTGGAGTTCGGGGTATTGAAATGTGCACATTGTATTGGAGAAAGTTTTTTCTCCTTTCTCGGTTTGACGTATAAGTACCAGAACTTATACAGATTGTAACATCGGGCATTCTGTTTTTGTATCAGAAGGAAGTCTGAATCTCGTATAACATGAATGGCTCTGACTTCTAATGTCCATGAGAGCTTGAAACCGAGGATGATCTTCATACTAGGGTCAGCCTAGCGAAGGGTCAAAGGACAAAATCAATTAATAGGAGACGTGGGTCGAAAGATTGTTGGTGCTTTTATGGACAACGAAAGGTTTTATTGGTCTACTTGAAACAGGGCATAACTTATAACGCTTTAGCTTTGACGTTGATCCAATGGATTGAGCAATGAAAATCGTTAGTTTGCAAACCTGTATTTGTCGGTATTTAGCGTTGACTTGCCATAAGCCATAGGTACTGTTTGTATTACAAGCAAGTGGTTCAGAGACATGTCGATGTTTACATTTTGTCAGTAGATTGTTAGATGTCAACGTACAGCTGCTTCAGAAGAGGAGCTGTGATTGTGCGAATGAAGATGATAAGAGACTAAAGAAGTACTAAAGTCATGCTCATTGATCAGATATGTTGGATCTGGGCACAGTGTACCTAGTGGAGAATCTACTGAACCGTCCTGTGGTACAATTGTTGTCATGGCTGGGCCATGATAGAAACAACAATGAATGATACTCGATCTACTGCTTGTAGTACACACGTCTTCGCTTAGATCGATTACCTGCTTTTTATATAGTTGTTCAGTTCAAACCTAAATGGAAATGAATATTTCATAGCGAAATTCCATGGAAGGAAAAAATGTGGACCAAAATCCAGTCTTTCCACGCATCTTTTTTGCTCAACTCCTATAGTGATTGTTGTTTGATATGATTTTAAAAATCACCCTTTTAATGTGAGATAGGCCTGTGTAGCGCTGTTGTCGGGTGAGCCCTGCAATACACATGGGATTGATCCCGGGCGTCAGGCTCACCAAGCCCTCCATCACTCCAGGGTTGGCAAATTGGTACCAGGCTTGTCTGGTAGGATAGCAACACTGGCTGGATACATCAGTAGGCCATCGCGAGTCATTCTAAAGACCAGATATGCATTCAGTTACCTCCGTTGTTGAAAAAGTCGAATACATGGCGCATCCTTCAGAGATTGATTAACGCCGAGAGCTTTATCCTTTATTTAATATGAGACATCTCTATCATTGTTTGTTGCCAAAGCTGATGTCTATGTCATCTTATGTTTATTCCCGTAATTTAGGATCGCGTATAGTGAACACTACGGATAATAGAAAACCGACAAAAGCGAAACTCCCAAGACCAAAAGCAATCAATCCGGCTGAAATTAGCCTTGGTGGTGACGCTGTGGTCTGGACAGATAATTCGGAGATCGCAACCGATATGAAAGTGGTAATGTGATTTTGTGTTCAAGCTTCTCGCTATATTTTTATCTTTATTTCTTGCTGAGAAAACCTTTGTGTTTCGTTTCTACGGGTATTAAACACTTAGGAGAAGACATGTCAAAAATTTGTTTATGAAGACGAGTTGAAGTCACCCAAACAAAAGCACAAATCACCTTTTGAGGTGCCCAAATGGCAGCTTTCTAGGAAAGTGCGTGAGCTTTCATTACTTTTGAAGTATAGGAAAGAGGAAAGACATTTCTGGTTTTCTTTTATAGGTAGCACTTAATATCTGCTATTTCTTTCATAACGTGTATTTAATAAGAAAAAGGGGGAGGGGTTGGATAGTACAATGGTAGTGATTTCGGTCATCAGGGCCGTGGTGCTAGTTTGATTCCGTTATGGGCCAACCAAACCTCTCATCCCCTTATGATCAAGAATTGGTACCGGACTTGTCCGGGAAGAATCACTCTCTGACGTCCAATTGGAAACGCTCAATCCCGGCTAGCTCAGGATTCCAGAGAGTATGGACTCGACCAGCATTCTACGACATTCAAGATGAAATGAAAATTCTTAAGCACCAGCCGAAGCTACACCTAAAAGTTGGAAAATCTTAGTGGATGGTGAATGCAAGGAAATGAATCGAATGTGAGAAGTGCTGCGAAGCGTACAATAGATGTGAGGACCAGTCATACATATGAAGACCAAAGTTGAAAGAAAAAGAGTGTACGAAGAAACTAGGAGGTAGACATGAAGACGGGTTGCATAAAATAAAATAACAAAAAGGGGAATTTCCGTTTGCAATTATATAACGCATTTTTTGGCAGGTTTCTAAATATTTCGCAGGAGACACATCTTCATCTGGATTAGAAATTCGAAAACGAGAGAGAACACGGAACCGTCAAAATGTTGAGGATGAGGTTAGACGAGTTAGTCACTTGATTACAGAATTCCTTTAAGTCTTTTTTCCTTACCGTGCTGGTTAAACTAAGTGCCTATAGTAGAAAGGACTGGCTGAGAGAAAGGCGAAACGAAAGATCAGTATGCTATGGTGGTGAAAACGTTAGAACCGAGAAAGGGTTGTAGCTAGTTCGTACCCACCGCACACACCTTAGGTGCAGAGTTTTGCAGATATCTCAGGACCATTGTGGTTGTATCTCGCACAATACTATGTCGTGAAAAAATGATGGGTAATAGATAAAAAATTATACTTGTGTCTAGTCATAACTGGAACAAACGGTTTGATCATAAGAGAAATCGTCCTCCATTTAGCGTAGTTATCCTCCACGTCCACGGATCTCCTTTATATGATGGCTCTCGGGCCGCCAAGTCGCGAAGCTACGTGGCGCGTTCCAGGTGGTGGATAGGGGTTGTGAAATCAAAGTTGGGTATCAAAAAGCCAAAAACAGTGAAAGAAACGGGCCTCATTCTCTAACTACGAAAGAGCCCCTAATTTCGCAGCGTTCCGTAGGACGAATATGGAGAGGCTGCTAAAATCTCATGCCCAATGGAAGCTGCCTGGATCACGAAGAATTATGATGACGATCTGTACCTACAATGCACGTACACTTGCGTCCGAGTCCTCGATAGAAGGCTTGCTCATGCAAGCAAGAAGGATAAGGTACGACGTCATCGGCCTGGCCGAGACGAGACGACACCACCTATTCAACGCCGCCTATGACACCGGAGAAGAACTGTTCCTCGGAACATGCAACAGTAGAGGAGTCGGCGGCGTCGGTGTTCTCGCCAACACGAATTTGTATATTAACATCGATTTTTTCGAACAACTAACAACCCGAATTGGACGTTTACAATTAAAAAGATGTGGATCAATACCGGCTTTGACAATCGTCCTCGTTTACGCGCCAACATTAAACTATGACGGAGAAGAAGTCGAGGCGTTCTATATGGACTTGGAGAAGTTCTACAGAGAAGATCATACATTCCTCAAAGTAATCACTGGAGATTTTAACGCCAAGATTGGGCCAAGAAGAACGTCTGAACAATGTCACATTGGGGCCCACGGATTAGAATGGAACAAATAGAGTGAGCGGCTGTCTGAGTTTATCATGACGACCAAGACCTTCCATGGTAACTCGCAATTCCAGAAGCCCCACCCTGAGCGTTGGACGAGAGAGTCTTCCAGTGGAGAACACCATAAAGAAATAGACCACATAGCACATCGAAGCTTTTGCCCTATCGATGTTCCTGTTGTCCCAAAATTCTGCAGGGGATCAGACCATCGCCTCTTTCATGCAAGATTTAATTTCTAGCGGAAAGCAGAAAAAGCCGCTGAATTTAAAAACCGAAGTCCCAAAACCACCATAAACTGGGATTTGTTTAACTCATTAGACGGCTGTTGGGAAGATGCCGTTATCGATAACATCGAAGAAGACTACGATAGGCTCATTCAACATCTTCGCGCTAGCGCTATGAAAGGTTATACTTAGAAAGTCACCAAGAGACGTCTATCTCCAGAAATACTCGAGCTGATACGCCAGCGTGGAATCGCACGAGCCGCAGGCAACCGCCAACTAACGTCCGAGCTTGCAAAAGAATGTAGACAGGCGATAAAAGATCTTAAAGAGAGAAGAGCAGCAGCAATGGTCGAAACTGCAGAGGCTGGGAAAAGCATTCGCAAAGTCCACCGAAGCTTCGCCAATTACAAGACCATGATGATTGCACTCCGACGCCCAAACGGAACAGTTACAGCGTCCAGAAAGGCAATGAAGAAAATCATTCACGAATACTACTCAGATCTCTTCGATGGCCGCGTCCTCTTTCCCGCATATGAAGTAAAGGATGATGGATATGTCGTACCACCGCTTATTCCTTGCCAAATCCGATATGCCATTTCATCGGTGAAAAATCGACCAGCGCCAGGTGATGACAGGATAATATCTGAACACCTGAGGAACATTCCACCAATTCTCGTAAACACACTTGCTGGGCTCTTCATACGTTACCTGTTTGAATGCTGGGCCCCCACTTAATGGAAGACCAGCAAGATCGTGATCTTTATGAAGGCTGACCTCCACGATATCGGCAACCATCGCTCAATCTGCTTGCTCTCTATCTTCTACAAACATTTCACTCGAGTTATCCTAAACAGGCTTGACAGAACAATGGACGAAGGGCAGGCATGTGAGCAAGCAGGGTTTCGAAAGGGGTTCAGTATGATGGACCACATCCACACGATAACACGACAAGACTCATTGAAGTATCGCGAGAGTACAAAAGGCCGCTTTATCTCACTTTAATCGATTTAAAGAAGGCCTTTGACTCAATTTAGATAGAACCAGTCATGGAAGTTCTTGATAATCAGGGACTCCATACTTGGAATATAAAGATTCTTCGTGAGTTGTACAAAAATTTTACAGCCAAGATATCGCCATTCCAGAACAATATTAACTTCAATGTCAAAAGATGGGTTAGGCAAGGCGATACTATCTCGTCAAAATTATTTACCGCCATCCTCGAGAACGTCATGCGGACATTAGAGTGAGATAACATGGGAGTGAAAATCGATGGTCGGCAATTACATTATTTCCACTTTTCTGATAGCACCGTTCTTACAACACCTAGCATTATCTAAGTGGAACGATTGATTGCTGACTTTGATAACGCTTGTGGAAAGATTGGTCTTCGAGTAAGTCTTACAGAAACGATGTTCATGAGAAGCGGATTGGTTTCCTATCACCCATTCACGCTTAACTGAACCAATATCTCCGAATGCTTCAGTTAAGTCTATCTAGGTCGGGAAATCAATATGATGAACGACTTTGCTCAAAAGCCGAGCCGAAGGAAACGAGCAGCTTGGGAAACTTTCAAAAGCATCGAGGATGTGGTGAATAGGACAAAGAACACGCTATCCATGCCCACCTTTTCGACTCAACGGTTCTTCTTGCTTTAGCATATGCGTAAAAACCTGGACTCTGCGTAAGCAGGATGAGAGATCTCTCAGTGTTACTGAACGCGCAGTCGAAAGACGAGGCTAGGAGTATCCGGTGTCACACAAGTGAGGGGAGTGATCCAGAATTTCGATCTGCGTCAGCGGTAATAAATCAAAGACACAGTTTTATGCGCCAAATTGTCGAAAATATGGTGGGCTGAACATGTAGTACATATGGACGACAACCGATGGAAAAGAGCTGTTAGTTCAATGTTTTTCATCAATAAGCAGACACGAGGTTGTTAATATAGAATTTATTAGAACACAATTGCTGACGTTTCGGCGGTTTCGCCTTCTTCAGAGCCTGGAAAGGTCAAATTGAGATGCGATCTACTCAGCCAAACACTTTCATAACCCTAGCAGATAAAACTTGATAAATCGATTTGTATTCGCATAAGAAACAGCTTCATTCAAACACCTACCGTTTATTTGTTGTAAGTATTTAAGTTAGTTGGTGGATAGCCGCCGCACAGAGTAATACATGGTCGATAACTGGGTCCATGTCAGATCATTGGATCAGCCTGAGGTATGGCGCTAGGTCACGCGTGATGACAAGACACTCCTCCTTGCGGTTCATTTTTGAATTTTTGGCATTGATCCAAAACGCTTCAAGAGTTTTTCGCGCTGATGTTTTCGATTCCTGCGTAAGGATAGTGACTCCTACCTCAAAATCTTCTCCGTTGTGTTCTTGCATCCTATGCGCGCCTAGTGGGGTATTGTGTTTTAGTTTAGATTTACCGACTAGGTGTTCTTTTATGCGGACGCAGAGCGGTCTACCCGTTTCGCCAACATATTCGTGCCCGCACGCTTTACAAGAGATCAGATAGACTGTACCCGAACTCATGCAATCACCGTCTCTACCATTTGGGCAAATTATGCAGTTTTTTGTTGTACATAGACGGTCGTACAGGCG
>UYYA01004187.1:0-55511 GCA_900624975.1 Angiostrongylus costaricensis | reverse complement strand
AAACGGAGCCTTGTTTTCACTAGAATTATCGCTTTGGGGCGTGGGATTTCCTCGATGCCTATCCTGAGAATCGAAAACATCAGCGCGAAAAACTCTTGAAGCGTTTTGGATCAATGCCAAAAATTCAAAAATGAACCGCAAGGAGGAGTGTCTTGTCATCACGCGTGACCTAGCGCCATACCTCAGGCTGATCCAATGATCTGACATGGACCCAGTTATCGACCATGTATTACTCTGTGCGGCGGCTATCCACCAACTAACTTAAATACTTA
This sequence comes from Angiostrongylus costaricensis, assembly GCA_900624975.1. Classification (NCBI taxonomy): domain Eukaryota; kingdom Metazoa; phylum Nematoda; class Chromadorea; order Rhabditida; family Metastrongylidae; genus Angiostrongylus; species Angiostrongylus costaricensis. The sequence goes on along the minus strand of UYYA01004187.1, from coordinate 55,239 downwards.
CAACAAATAAACGGTAGGTGTTTGAATGAAGCTGTTTCTTATGCGAATACAAATCGATTTATCAAGTTTTATCTGCTAGGGTTATGAAAGTGTTTGGCTGAGTAGATCGCATCTCAATTTGACCTTTCCAGGCTCTGAAGAAGGCGAAACCGCCGAAACGTCAGCAATTGTGTTCTAATAAATTCTATATTAACAACCTCGTGTCTGCTTATTGATGAAAAACATTGAATTATCAATTAATGCCGAGGTTAACAGAAAGTCGGTCATGGGAATTACTACGTGGAGAGCTGTTAGTGGCTGGATTCCTCGGGATATCGAGCGTATTTCACGTAGACCACCGTTCTGATGGCCAGAGTTCCTCACTAAAAACGTGGAAGAAAGATATGATGTTCAACGAGTCCTCAGGGCGATCAGAACCCACTGGGCTACTCTTGCACGCGACAGGAAGAAATTTACTGGCAAACGTTCGAGTCACTCGACGATCAACGGAAGTACAGGTGAAACAGGTGACAAATGATCCTCTGCGTATTGCTTACATGATGGGGAACCAAAAATTGGTCGTATAAAAATAACAATTCGGTATTTAGGTGAACACGAGTTGAGTGGTACTAGTATGCTCGTGATCGCCATTTTACTAGTCCTTGTGGATTTACATGACCCATCTTCGCAACTACTCTGTGAATCCTAGCAATTCTTACATTCGTTTCGTGTTTTCGCATTTATCATCTACGAAGGTTTTTGAGTTTTTCCCGTATGGGTTGGGCTGCTGTTCGACGACTGTCGTCTTTATGAATATCGTTGAATGCATGGTGAGTCAATCCTCACTAAAATCCTGGGGTTGCCAAGCTAGAGCATTCCCATTTGAATTGCAGGGAGTAATTTGCAAACAAACACGGCGTCAGTTTCCCGACTCGGTAAGGTGAGAAGCCTGATGGACTGAGTGAGGGGTCGAACCTGCACCGTGCTCACGATGAACGGCATCTACCGCTGCGTTACCGGCTCCCCTTCTATTAATTTGGGAGCACTATAAGCATAAAAGTTCTATTAGTGAAAGTTCGATTTTTGTCTTTAAATATCGAAGTACTTAATTAGATTGTCAGGTCCGTGCGTTCTACGACACTTTCTTTCATATTATGGTTAGTCCTTGCAGAGTAAGACGTCCCAATGATGCATCGCCAAAATTCTCGCCAGTATATCGTGAAATCTCCTCATCAAATTGCTACTAATTGTTTTTAGCTTCCATCTTATATATCCGTCGATATTTAAGATCGAGTACTTGTTGTACACTAGTGCTTTTTGAGCCCACTGTATTTTACAAGGCGTCGCTCGATTAATGCGTGAGTAATAGGTGAATCCTCTTTACCACCTCATCATAGCTGGGAGGTGTTCCTGGGTGTGGGACAGGACTGCAATGTATAGCGAGGAGTTCATCCCCCGACACGGTTTCCCAAGTTGAGAAGGAGTCCGGCGTCTCCATCAGGAAGCCCAGCTAGGAGTAATTCACCTTCTCTTTGATCCACAAGGGCTGCGACTGCCTGTCGTGGTGACGACCTGGGACAAATTTTGGCCTGGCTGCCCTCAGGGCAGGGAACCACGGTTTCGAAACCAGCAAAATTCCAAAAAATGGAGATTATGCGGGTCCCTCACAACCCAACAACCCACCCCCATCCCTCTCTCCCTCTCTTGTCGCATATTTAATGCCTTTAGCAATCACCCGTCAACGGGAGTGCTGAGAGGAACGCCTAACGGGACAGGCATGGTGTAGTAGTGAACACGTCATTCCTCGTAATTGGTAATAACGGGTTCGATCCCCACCGCAGACACAAGCAGTCCGGAGTATTGTACGTACCTCAGCATCACTGTGCTTGCCTTTCACATAGTACCGTGTAGTGAAAAATTGTGGTAGTAAATAAAAACTTAATGTATTTATAGTTAGCACGCACTTTTCCAGTTTTTTACGAGGATTTTGAACAAAATTGTAGTATTAATCAACTATGCTTGCAGAATCGGGACTCGTTACAAGAAAAGCCACCTCTTTCAGACATGGAATCAAGCAAGTTGCATTGCATCTGTAGAACGACATATAATCCAGAGAAGTACATATAGTCTTCGTTACCTTTCCTATTTTTTTTCTTGACTTTTTGTACACCTCGTTATAGGTCCTATGTCGCTTGTGCCATTTGCTTTCGTTGGTTTCATGGAGACTGTGCAGGCCTTAGTCAGGTAGACGCGAAGGAAACTGACGGGTGGTCATGTCGGGAATGCAGTCTGCTAACTCAGAAATCACATCAGGATCAGAAGCTCTTCTGCACTTGTCGGACTCCCTATAATGATACGGAGTATGCTAGTTGTTTTTTTCCATATATTTATCTATGGGGCGCGTGTGACGCAGTGGTCGGAGGCACTCTGCAGCACACACGTGAGATCGATCTTCGCACCCAGGGCCACCAAGCCTTCTGTCCTTTCGGCGTCGGCAAATTGGTATCAGACTTGTATTGGAAGATGGCAGCACTGGCTTGATATATCGCTGGGCCACCGTAAGCACTGTGAAGGCTAGATATGGACTCAGTCACCTCCAACGATGCTTAATGAAGTCGAATGCATGGCGCATCTCTCAGGGATTGATCAACGCTGAAAACTTTATCCTTTCTATATTTATTTGCGATTCCCATTTCCGTGTTTGATAAGGAAACCTTATGGATTGACCGGTTGGCTTTCCAGGTTTTATGTTGGTTGCGAGAGTTGCAAAGATTGGTTCCACCCACGATGTGTTGGTATCACAAAAGAGTATGTTTTTTTTACTTTATGTAACTATCGTCAACGGTTTACCGCCTTATCGTGGCTGGGAGGTGTTCCTGGGTGTCGGGCTGCGATGTACAGCGGTGGATTCATCCCCCGGCAGGGTCTCCCAAGCTGAGAAGGAGTCCGGCGTTTCCATTAGGAAGCCCAGCTAAAACTAAACGAATACCGGGATCAACCACCGTTCTGGTATCGAACTAGTCGTATGGTGGCAAATCTCCCTCTAATCCACAAGGACGGCGACTGACTGTGGTGGTGACGGCCTGGGGGCAGACCTTGACCAGGCTGACTTCGGGATTCCAGGGAAACATAGTGGCTAAACCAGCAGAACTCCGAAATTTGGAAAATGTCCGGGAGTCCGCACAACCAGTGAAGACATGCCGTCGAAGTATGGAAGTAAGTATGTCACTATGATCTCTGCAATTGTTACGTACAGTGAGAAATTTGTAAATGGATTTTCTTAGTGATTTCGTGCTCATGTTGGTGGATTTGTAGAGAGGCCGAGGCAATGGCTGAATACATGTGCCCCACATGTGTCGAGGCTCAAATCGCTCATGGTTACGAATCGACGAGTAGTTCGGCTAGCGGAAACCGTGCTACTTTATGGTGACTTTTTCTGGATGTTAGAATTCTTTTCACCGTTTTGACTGGAGTACAGGATTTCTGCTTAGAAGTTTTATCGTTGGGGGCGCGTGCATCTCAGTAGTTAGGAGTGCCATGCGAAACACATGTTAGTTAATTCGATCACGTGCTCATTAAAAAAAGCCCCACCCATAACTCCGGGGTACAGGTTGGTACCCGACTCGTTTGGAGGGGATAAAAACAAACTGTTGACTGAATACATCGGTAGGCCACGCAAATCGTTGTGTATATCAAATATGCATTCAGTCACCTCTTCGATGCGTACTGGAACTGAATGGATGGGAAATGCCTAGGAATAGACTAACATCGAATGGCTCCTTGTTTTATCTCTTGTGGTTACAAGTCTTTCTTCAGCCGTGCTGATTATGCTCTTATTTGGCGTCTTCTGGAATGTGTAAATGACCACGAAATGTCGTGTCCATTTCGGCAACCTGTTAGCCTGGAGGAATTTCCGAATTATTTGGATGTCGTTAAGAACCCAATCGGTAAGTACTCTACAGAGTACCGAGCAAATAGCAATCGGTCATACCACTATTTAGATAACCATCATTTGACGACTCTACTTTGCTATAAATATTTCCGTCACAATGATTCCAGATCTGTCAATAATCCAGAAGCGCTTAGAGACTCTTGAATATCAGCGCTTGAAGGACTTTACTGCGGATATGTCACGGCTATTTGAAAATGCAAAATTGTTCTACGCTCAGGTATATCTTATCTTCAAGTAGTGAGTAAAAACAGCGCTATTCAATAACGTCTTTTCAGGGCAGTGATGTCTATAAATCTGCTGAAACTTTAGAAAAACTATTCGAAGATGCGTTAGCTGATGTCCGAGCCGAAATTGGTGCCCGTGATAATGGAAGGAAAGTGAGCGCTATTTCTTCCTCATTAAATAGTTAGGAAATGATGATGAGTTAGCTCTCTATTTTGAACATTTCCATGTTTACAAACCTTGAGGAATGTCTATCTCTTACAAAAAAATTAAGATCGAGCTGACTAAATTGAGTTAATCGTTGATTTTTAAGTCTGAATGTACGACTGCTTTATTCAAGGATTTCTGAAGGATTAACAAGTGCTAAGCTATGTAACCACGAATCTCCCTCACATGAGGGATCTCGAGCCGGTTAGTCACGGGGCTGCGTGGCGCGTCCCCAGGTGGCGTATAAGGGGTTAATCGCGGAAAATGAGCGACCTTTGCTTTTCTGAGACAGGTGGATCCAAGGGTGCATTCCGTGTTTTCTGTGCCGATTTGCTTCATACTTTCTGTATTCGCTAGGCGTATTCATGCATGCGTGTGTGGGTGCGTTCTTGCTTATGTGGATTGCATTCTACTAGTCAATTCGGCCAAAAGCCTGTAATCAAGTGGCAGGGAAATATATGGGAGGCGGTTAGGAGTCGCCTCCAGCAAATAAGCTCCATTTCCTCTCTGGTGGAGCCCGGCAACCTACCCGTGAGTATACCTAGCCCAACGTTCAGAGCCCAGCAAGCTATACGTCGGTATCAAAGTGCTAAACACACTTTGAAAAAACGGGACTCATTCCCCTAACCCCGAAAGAGCCCCCAGTTTCGCAGCGTTGGGTAAGAAGAGTACGGAGAGGCTGCTAAAATCTCAGGCCCAATGGAAGCTGCCTGGATTAAAAACAACTATGGTGACGATCTGTATCTGCAATGCACGTACACTTGCATCCGAGTCCTCGATAGAAGACTTGATTATGCAAGCAAGAAAAGGTACCATGTCATCGACCTGGTCCAAAGAGAGGACGCTAACCATTCAACGCCGTCTGACAAAAAAATCTGACACGGACGCTGTTTCACAGAACATAAGACAGTAGAGGAGTCAGCGGCGTCAGCGTTTTCGTCAATACGAATTTGTCTACGAACATCGATTCCTTCGGACAACTAACAACCCGAATCGGATGTTCGCGATTAAAGAGTAGTGGGTCAATGACGACTTTGACAATCGTCCTCGTTTACGCGCCAACATTAAACTATGACGAAGAAGAAGTCGAGGCGTTCTTTATGGACTCGGAGAAGTTCTACAGTGAAGATCATGCATTCTTCAAGGTCATCACTGGAGATTTCAACGCCAAGATTGGACCAAGAAGAACGTCTGAAAAATGTCACATTGGGGCTCACGGATTAGAACGGAACAAACAGAGTGAGCGGCTGTCTGAGTTTAGCATGACGACCAAGACCATCCATGGTAACTCGCAATTCCAAAAGCCCCACCCTGAGCGCTGGACGTGAGAGTCTTCTAGTGGAGAGTACCATAAATAAGTGGACCACATCATGGTAAATAGAAGGTTTTGCTTAACCGATGTCGCTGTTGTCCTAAATTCTACACGTGATCAGACCATCGTCTCCTTCGTGCAAGATTCTATTTCTCGCGAAAAAGAGAAAAGGCCGCTAAATTCAAAACCGAAGTCCCAGAACCACCATAAACTGGGACTCATTCAATTCATTAGTCGGCCTTTGGGAAGATGCCGTTGTCGATAACATCAGCGAGGAATACGATCGGCTCATTCAACATCTTCACGTTAACGCTATGAAATCTGAGAGTTTGAAAGTCACCAAGAGACGCCTGTCTTCAGAAATACTCGAGCTGATACACCAGCATGGAATCGCACGAGTTGCAGGTAACCGCCAAATAACGTCCGAGCTTGCAAAAGATTGCAGACAGGCGATAAAAGATCTTAAAGAGAGATGAGCAGCAGTAATGGTCGAAGCTGCAGAGACTGGGAAAAGCATTCGTAAAGTCCACCGAAGCTTCGCCAATTACAAGACCATGATGATTGCACTCCGACGCCCAAACGGAACAGTTACAGCGTCCAGGAAGGCAATGGAGAAAATTATTCGCGGATACTACTCAATTCTTTTCGATTGCCACGTCCAGCTCCTGTTATATGAAATAAAGGAGGACGGATATGTTGTACCACCGGTTCTCCCTTTCGGAATTAAACATACCATTTTGTCGGTGAAAAATCGAACAGCACCAGGTCCAGACAGAATAGGACCAGAATACCTGGAGAACCTTCCACCAGTCCTCGTAAACATACTGGCTCGGCTCTTCACACGTTACCTGTCTGAGTGCAAGGTTCCTACTCAGTGGAAGACCAGCAAGACCGTGTTATTGTTCAAGAAGGGTGACCTGTACGATATTGGCAACTATCGCCCAATCTGCTTACTATCTGTCACCTACAAACTTTTCACTCGAGTCATCCTAAACAGGATTGACAGAACACTAGACGAAGGACAGCCATGTTAGCAAGCAGAGTTTCGAAAAGGATTTAGTACGATGGACCACGTCCACACGACAAGACTCACTGAAGAATCGCGAGAGTACAAAGGTTTGCTCTGTCTCACTTTAATCGATTTACAGAAGGCCTTTGTGATTTGAAAGAATTGAGATTCAATTGAGAGAGAAGCAGTCATGGAAGCCCTTGATAGTCAAGGATTCCCTGCTCAGAACATAAAGATTCTTCGTGAGTTGTACAAAGATTTCATAATCAAGATATCACCATTCTACAACGAAATTTACATTGACGTCAAAGGAGAGGTTAAGCAAGGCGATACCATCTCGCAAAATTATTTACCGCCATCCTCGAGAACGTCATGCAAACATTGGAATGGGAGAATATGAAAATGAAAATAGATGGTCGACAGTTACATTATCTTGGCTTTGCTGATGACATCGTCCTTATAATACTAAGCGTTAGCCAAGCGGAGCGTATGCTTGCCGGCTTTGATAAAGACTGTGGTAAGTTTGGTCTTCGGCTAAATCTCATAAAAACGGTGTTCATGAGGAATGGATTGGTTTCTATGCTCCTTTCACGCTCAACGGAACGAATATCTCCGAATGTTCCAGTTATATCTATCTAGGTCGGGAAAGGAACATGCTGAACGACTTAGCTCCAGAGTTGAGCAGAAGTAAACAAGCCGCTTAGGGAGCTTTCAAGAGCGGCAAGGACGTAGTGAAGAGGACGATGGTTGTCCGACTCCGTGCTTACCTTTTCAACTTAACGGTACTTCGTGCGCTAACGTATGCGTCAAAAACTTTTCGATGCGTAAGCAGGGTGAAAGATCACTCAGCGTTGTCGAACGCACAGTCGGAAGGACGAGGCTAGGAATATCCCGTTCCACACAAGGGATTCAAAGCTCCGATCTGCTTCAACGATCAAAAATCAAAAAAGCCATTCCGTACGCCAAACGGTCGAAGATAAGGTGGGCGGAGCACGTAATGCGTATGAATGACAACGGATGGACAAGAGCCGTTAGTGACTAGATTCTTTGCGATGTCAAACGCACTGCAAGAAGACAACCGACCTGATGGTCAGTGCTCTTCACAAAGAGCCTAGAAGAAAGATATGTTCCTCAACGAGTCCCTAGAGCGAGCAGAGCCCACTGGGCTGCTAATGCACGTAGCAGGGAAAAATGGACGATTTACTGGCGCCCGCTTGATTCACTCGACGATCAACGGGACGAGACAACAGGTGGTGTAGGTGAGGCTATGTAATACTAGAGTATTTAAAGTTTTATATACATTTATGAAAAGCTTAGGTAGTAAATCTAGTGTGGACAGCCGGCCATTGATTTTAAAGTAGTCTTACAGAACTAGTTTTCTTTCAAACGAAATAGTAGGTTGTTCAAAAATAAATGACCGTTTTAACTATATAATCTAAAATATTATTACTTGCTTCAAGCAGTATTTCATTAGTCAAAATGGAAACCATTTGAATATACACATTTTTCAACGAGAAACAATTTTATTTATTCAATTTGCACAGAACTCTGGAGTTCTGGAAGCGATGAGTCCGTTGAAAGAATTTTTGCACTATTGTGGTTGGTGAAGCATTTCTCACGCAGGAAGTTGTCAAGGTTTTTAAAGAAGTGATAGTCTTTAGGCGAGAGGTCTGGTGAATATGGAGGATGAAGCAAAATTTCGTAGCCCAACTCGCTGAATCTCTGCAGCGCTGGCTCCGCAGCATGAAACCGAACATCGTGGTGCAAATTGATTGGTCCTTTTCTGTGGACTAATGCCGATCGTTGTTGTTGGAATTTACCGTGCATTTCGTCGAACTGTTGGCAATACTTCTCTGCCGTGATGGTTTCCCGGATTCAAAAAGCTGTGACGAATAAGCCTGGTTGCAAACTACCAAACAGTCACCGTGACCTTTTTTGGTGCAATTTCGACTTAGAGAAGTGTTGTGGAGCCTGGTCACAATCCAACCATTGAGCAGAACGTCGCTAGTTGTACGGAATCTACTTCGCATCGCACGTCACAATTCGATCAAGAAAAAGGGCGTTTTTGTTGCGCAGAATAAGAGCAAACGACACTTCAAAACGGTGATTTTTTTATTATCGTTTAACTGTGAGTGGAAATTGTTTCTGTGCTTACGCCAAGCTGTTCTGCGAGGTCTATAACAGTTGTTCGCGTGTTTTCTTTCACTGGTGCTTTCAATTCGTCGTCGTCAGGTTTGTTGGGACATCCGCGGGCTTCCTTAATCTTCGAAGTGGAAATCACCAGATCGGAATTTAGGGAACCATGTTCGAAGCGTTGATTCACCAACATTACCTCTACCCCAAATTTCTTTAGTGTTTCAAGACGCCTGTACTGCACTACGACCAGGTTTGAACTCATAAAAGAAAATTAGCTTTTGTCATCTAAAATCTATTGAAAAGATCGATAGAACTAGCTGAGAGACAGTCAAAACGAAGGACCCGGATGGTGTGGTGGTGAAGTGCGGTGCTCCCCGGTAAGGACAACAGCGCGAGTTCGTTCCCCGCCGCGTACACATGCGGTCCGCAGTTTTGCAAATATCTCAGCATTATATACGAGTTATACTTCGCAACATACCCTGTCATTAAAAAGAAAAAGGCAGTAAATAAAAAGGTTAAGATGATAAGGTCATGGTTGGAAATAAAAGAAATGGACAAAGCTTTCGGTTTGATCAATCCTTGAGGGATGCGCCATACATTCGACTTCATTAAGTATCGTTGGAGGTGAATGGATGCATATCTGGCTTTTACAATGACAAGCGGTGGCCTTCCGATGTATCGAACCAGTGCTGCTATCCATCCGAGACAAGTCTGGTACCAATTTACCGACTCTGGAGGGATGGAAGCCATGGCGGGCCATGGGCGCTGGGATTGATTCCACGCGTGTGTCTCAGTGGCGCCTCCAACCATTCTAACCACATGGTTAAAAAGAGCATAAAATCAGCTTTTTAATGTTATATTATACTGCGAGGTGCAAAGAATATTCGATTTGTAAAATAGATTAGAACAATAAATATTTTACAGCTGTCATTTATTTCTGAACAACCTAATATTTTGGGAAAACTACGAACTCACTTAATTCTCCGTTGTCTTCTAAAGTAAGCTTGTTGTTGATTCTAGGTTTCTGAATCTCGAACGGCTGATAGTTCGTTGGACATTGACACAGATCAACTAATTGATGTGAATCTGGACGTAGATCCTACAATGTTCCTACTTTAACACATTTTCGACGACTTGAGTCAAATACCACTCACACATGGATGGACCTTTTTAACGTTAACTCGCTACATCTTAGCTCATAGTAAAATTCATTAATAGGAACTATGTAGAGTTTTTTATTAGTAATGTAGCAAATTTTTTCGTGCTCTTACGTTGATGTTCTGACCCTTCTTAGTTCACAAATAGTTTTTTCTTCACTTTTCTTTTGCTCGATATACGTACCAGGCACAGCTAGGCGATTGAACAAGTGGGATTTGCCACAGCAGACCACGGCAATGTCTCCGAACACATCGTGGATGCTTTCCGCTCTCTTGGAAAGTTTGAAGATCTAGTTTTGCTTTCTTTAAAAAACCGATCTCTTTTGAATAGTCTAAAAACTCTGGTTAAAAAACTTGGAAAGGAAGATTTTATTCTAGGGAAAGTATACACGATTTAGAGCAATAGGGAAACGTCACCTACTTCTATAAGCCCATCGAGTCCCTCAGGTTCTCAAATGTTTTAGTTGTCAAAAAAGAAGCATTGTCTTGAGGATGTGACTTACCCTTTACCTCAACGCTTCATTGCTATCTCTTCAATCTTTTTTTATCCTTACAGTGTTAACTTCTACCCTTCCAGTAATAATTTTATGTGCCTTGTCTTTCTAATAATTTTGCTTTTCAACCTATGTGAACATGCACGTTTGCGTTGCCTCAGAGTTTGTATCTTTTGTCATATCACCGCTTTCTTGTACAGGACTTTAAATCTCCTTCTGTAGAAGAAAATGTTGAAAAAGCCTAATAAATTGTTATCATCATCACCATGAGGAATAGGCACGTATGTTAACAACGGAAAGTCTGTGTCAACGAGGTAGCACGGTAAAACAACGAGCCAGCTAAAAACACATGAGTTCCAATGCCGTTCAATCAATCGGACTTCCACGATCGCTTTAGGAGCTGATGAAGAAATTTTCTAAAAGGAGAAGCACTGCAGAAACAATTTCCCTGAATACGTTAAATGTCACGGTAGGATTCCGTCCATTCTAGTTCACAGCAAACGCTGCTGATGAACTAGTATTTCCTAATAGTTTGGTTTCGTGAAATCTTACGGTAAGGTTGGAGCTTACCTACGAAGTTACGTTTTCACTTAATTTTACTCTTTTACTGTTTGCAAGAAGGCGGATAACACAGTGGTAGTGAAATACAACCACAACGTTGCTGAGATATTTGCAAAACTCTGGACCGCAGGTGTCTATGGTGGGGAACGAACGCGCTATTGTCCTTTCCGGGGAGTAACGCGTTCACCACCACACCATGCGGGTCCTTTGTTTCGCACGTCTCTCAGCTATTTCTATCGATCTTTTTGCCACAGCAATCACCCGTCAGCGGGGTTGATCTGGGGAGCGCAAATCGGCATAGAACCCAGTTAAGCTATGGCTGTAGTTGTAATCACAATGTTTAACGTTTTGTTTTCTGCCTTCTATAATTTTCATGGCAGGTTACTAAGTAAGCGAAATACAACCACAACGTTGCTGAGATATTTGCAAAACTCTGGACCGCAGGTGTCTATGGTGGGGAACGAACGCGCTATTGTCCTTTCCGGGGAGTAACGCGTTCACCACCACACCATGCGGGTCCTTGGTTTCGCACGTCTCTCAGCTATTTCTATCGATCTTTTTGCCACAGCAATCACCCGTCAGCGGGGTTGATCTGGGGAGCGCAAATCGGCATAGAACCCAGTTAAGCTATGGCTGTAGTTGAAATCACAATGTTTAACGTTTTGTTTTCTGCCTTCTATAATTTGTGTTGTGGTTGTATTTCGCTTACTTAGTAACCTGCCATGAAAATTATAGAAGGCAGAAAACAAAACGTTAAACAGTGGTATTGGTTGATCATCACGAGCACGGTGCTGCTTCGGTCCCGCTCTGGGTTCACTAAGCATCTCATCCCTTCGGGATCGCAAAATTGGTACTGGGCTTCCTGAAGTAGAACCACTGTGCAATTGAACAGCAAACGATCACTTCCTCAAGACAAATTTGCAATAGAAGAAAGTTCTGGTGGATGCTTCGCGCTCTCTAGCCCACCAGATGAAATTAGCCGTTATAACTTTTCAAATCTTTAAGGAATCATCACAATAGAGAAATATCGTGTCTTTCCGTTGATCGTCAAATGACTGGAGTGGGCGCCAGTAAATTCAATTTCTTCGACGTGCCGAAGCCCAGTTGCTTCTGCTCATAATTGGCTGAGTATCATATCTTCCTTCGTGGCACCGAGTCGAGTGTTCTCTGGCTTCTTCACTATATCCTCGATGTAGTGAGGAGGCCAGAGAACACTCGACTCGGTGCCAAGAAGGAAGATATGTTACTTTGAATTGAAAGGAAAAACACCACCCAATTTCTGAAACAGCTAGACACGAATGAAATTAGGCAGTTTTTGCTTTGTAAATATTAGAAAATCATAAACCGTGACTGAGATGACCCAACAGTTGATACTATGCATATTTCAAGTCCGTAGGGTTCCTATTATTCGAAACAAACAAAAGATAAAACAGATAGAACGTTTGGCACTGACAAGTCCCTGAACGATATGCCATGCATTCGATTCCATTCCTAGCGTTGTAGAGCTGAGTGAATGCAGCATATCTGGCATCGTATATAATAAATATATGTATATTATATATATGGTATATATAGTTGCCTATACAACGAGTTCTTTTGTGTTTTCAGTGTATTTATCCTCTCAGACAAATCTGATAACAATTTGACGAACACGCTGGGATAGAGCGGAACGGCCGGAACGGCGGAATCGAAGCAATGGGTGATAGAGTATGTACTGCAGAGCATCTCTAACCACTGCACTACACTGTTCCCAATTCCCAGTTCTTCAGTCGATTTATTTTATGATTTTGTAAACATGTCCTAACCACGTAACATTAAAAATTTCGAAAATTCACATGACATAAGAAAAAGATGGCAGAACTAATTGATGTATAGATCAAATTTCAGTACGATAGTTCTCGTGTGCTGTGTACACCTTTTCAATTTATCAGAAAAAAAACAGAAACAAGTTTTCTTTATATTTACCTAAAGGGCGCGTGTGGCGCAGTGGTTGGAGGGTGGAATCGAACCCAGCCTATGGCCCACCAAACCTTCGATCCATCCGGGTTCGGCAAATTGGTACCAGACTTGTCTGGGAGGATCGCAGCACTGGCTCGACACATCGGTAGGCCATCGCTAGTCATTTAAAGGTCAGATATGCATTCAATCACCTCCAACGATACTTAATGAAGTCGAATGCACGGGCACTCTCGGGGATGGATCAACGTCGAGAGATTTGTCTTTTTTATTTACCTACAGTAATCCAAAACATTAAGGAACTCAAAAGTCATTTTAGTGGAGTAATAGAAACTTTGAAAAATGCAGCTAGAATAAAATTCTATTAACACTAGGATTCAATTTTGTCAATCAAAGCAAAAAAACATTGAAACGTCCGCTAAAGCATTACAAACCTAAATATTCTATCAACACTAGACTAAGCCAATTTTCACTTAATCTCGGTGTGAATAATCAACAAATTTCTTTCTATTATTCAGCCTACACGAGGTTGTCATACAACTTTTAGTCAACTAACGTTTCGACGTCTTCGTCTTCTTCAGGGCCAATGGTCCGAGCCGATGGTCGGCAGAAGTTCGTCTTCTCGATGTGGTCTCTTCGTCGTCGTATTGAGTGGATTTTCGACATGAAAAAAATCGTTATCAGTCGACAATCAATCGACATCCGTCGTCTATAAGAGCGCTTCTGGGTGAGGTTGCCTTATTTGAGCAGTGCTGCAGTGAAGAAGAATCAACTCGATACGAAGACGAAGAGGATACATCGAGAAAATGAACAAATGAGGACCATCGACTTAGATCATTGGGTTTGAAGAGTACAAAGAGGTCGAAACGTCAACAGAATAAAAGTTCCATAACAACATCGTTTAAGCTGAACAATCCAAAGAAACAATATCAACATATTGAAAACCTTTCCTGCTACTTCTTGGTTGGCGAATCAACTTTAGAAGAAAGAAGTTATTTTATGGGTGAAATCCTTCCTTTACAATGCACAACGGCGACTTCATTTTCCAACACGGTCATCTAAACTGAAGTGCTCTAAATTTGTTACCCGGTAGTAATAAGGAAACTAGTAATAGCAATCTCTGCGATCAACAGAGTAACAACATTAGTAACAACACAGTCACTGACTTTAAAATGATGACGGGCTGAGAAAGCCGTTACACGACATTCGAGATTCCATGAAAAAATGAAAAGTGCTAGCCAAGCAGTAAATTATCGGTGAAAATGGCATATTATTCCATATTCAAACACAAATACAGGTATGGTGAGAGACCCATCAATTCGTTAATCGATCAGTGCGTGCTCTGGAGAATATTGATGGATGAGGCAGAATTTGATACTAGACCTCGTTCATGTTTCAGACCACCATTTGTAAAACGTAGCGGCACGTACAATCGTCTGGTAAAATTGACCGTTTCTACTGACAAACACCGTTTCTGATCGTATGTATTACAGTATCCGGTGCGTTTGCTGGTTTTCTGACGATGCTCCTTTATAGCAGTGATTTCGCCGCGATTCAAAACGTTGCTCTGTCTGCTGAGCCCGAAAAAGTTATGGACTCAGTGATTATTTCGATACTCCATCTTCACCTAATCTCGACCCTGCTTAAACTGACTTCTGAGTACGTTTGACATCGCGAGGAATCCAGCCACTAACGGCTGTTGTCCATCGGTTGTCATTCTTCCGCATTACGTGTCCGGCCCACCTTATCTTCGACTGTTTGGCGTGCAGAACGGCATCTTTGATTTTTGATCGTTGACGCAGATCGGAGCTTCGAATCCCATCCCTTACTTGTGTGGAACAGGATACTCCCAGCATCGTCCTTTCGACTGCGCGTTCGACAATACTGAGTGGTCCTTCATCTTGCTTACGCAGCGACCAGGTTTCTGGCGCACATGCTAAGGCAGGAAGAATCGTGGAGTCAGAAAGCTGGGAACGGAGTCTGGTGTTCTTTGTCCACTTCACTGCTCCGGATGCTCGATGCTCCTGAAGGTTTCCCAAGCTACTCGCTTCTCCCCGCTCAACTCTGGAGCTAAATAGTTCATAATTTTAACTTCCTACCTAGATAGATGTAGGTGGATCATTCCAACACAGTCGTTCCGTCGAGAGTGAATGGGACATACGGAACCAATCCTTTACTCATAAACATTATTATGAGACATAGTCAAAGACCAATCATTCCCCAGGCAATGTCACAGCCAGCAGGCAAGTGATCCGCC
The DNA here is from genome assembly GCA_900624975.1 of Angiostrongylus costaricensis. Lineage (NCBI taxonomy): Eukaryota > Metazoa > Nematoda > Chromadorea > Rhabditida > Metastrongylidae > Angiostrongylus > Angiostrongylus costaricensis. The sequence goes on along the minus strand of UYYA01004187.1, from coordinate 39,997 downwards.
TAATGCTTGGTGTTATAACAACGAAGTCGTCGGTAAAGCGAAGGCGGTGTAATTGCCAGCCATCGATTTTCACTTCTATGCTGTCCGATTCCAGTGTTCGTATTGAGTTCTCAGTGGTCGCGGTGAATAATTTTGGCGAGATGATATCGCCTTGTTTAACACCTTTGACGTCGATGTTAATATCGTTGCACAAAGGTGATATCTTGGTTGTGAAATTTTTATATATCTCACAAAGAATGTTCATGTTAAGGATGGCTCGAATGTAATGTTTATAGAAGACAGACAGTAAATAACTAGATTGCGTGATACTTACTTGGGTACTTGGATGGCCTGTCTTCATTGGTTGTGCGAGTCCTAGCATAACTTCCACTTTTTCGGAGTTTTGCTGGCATAGTCTGTATGGTTCTCTGGGTTACCAAGTTCAGTCTGGCCAATGTCTGCCTCAGATCGTCATCACCATAGGCATTCGCCGCCCTTGTGGATCGGAGAGAGATTTGCCACCATGTGACTAGTTTGATACCAGGACGGCGATGGATCCCGGTAGTGGTTTATTCTTAGCTGGACTTTGTAATTGAAATACCGGACTCCTTCTCAACCTGGGAGACCTTGCTGGTGAGGATGGATCCCCTCGTCACATTGCAATTCGACACCCTACGATGAAGCGGTAAACCATTGGAAAGATTGGAATAGTTGCCGATATTGTGGAGATGACTTCCTTGAACAATAACACAGTCTTACATTTATATTAAATAGGTACCTCGCATTCTGATATGTAACACGTTAAGAACCGAGACAATGTTTTTATAAGGAATGGTGGAAGGTTCTTCAGGTGTTCAGATCTCTTCTTGTGAGGACCACGAGTTGTTCGATTTTTAATCCACGAAGTAGTACATCAGACTTCGAAAGGAAGAGCCGTCGGTGCGACGATATATGAAAACTCCTTTATTTTGTATGAGGGCAGAACCTGGGTAGTGAAGGGATCTGAGTAGTAACTGTGATTTTCTCCACTGCCTTTTTGGATGTTGTAACTGTTCCCGTCTGGGCATCAGAGTGCAATCTTCTTGGTTTTGCAAATGACGAAGCTACGGTGTGCTTTGCGCATGCTTTTCTCAGGCTCTGCAGCTTCGACCGTAACTGCTGCTCTTCTCTCTTTAAAATTTTCCTTTATCGCTTGTCTGCATTGTTTTGCAAGGTCGGACGTGAGTTGGTGGTTGCCTGCAGCTCATGCGATTCCGTGCTGGTGTATCATCCTGAGTGTTTCTGGAGACAGATGTCTCTTAGTGACGCTCGAACTGACGTTCTCAGCTTTCATAGCGCTAACGTGAAGATGCTGAATAAGCCAATCGTATTCCTCGACGATGTTATCGACAACGGCATCCAACAGCCGACTAATGAATTGAATGAGTCCCAGTTTATGGTGGTTCTGGGACTTCGGTTTTGAATTTAGCGGCGTTTTCTCCTTTCCGGGACATATGGAATCTTGCACGAAGGAGGCGATGGTCTGATTCCGTGTAGAATTTTGGGACAGCAGCGACATCGGTTAGACAAAATCTTCTATTTACTATGATGTGGTCTATATCTTTATGGTACTCTCCACTGGGTCGCTCCCCCATCCAGCGTTGAGAGTGAGACTTCTGGAACTGCGAGTTATCATGAAAGGCCTTGTTCGTCGTGATAACCTCAGATAGGCGCTCACCCTGCACGCTCCATTCTAATCCATGGGTCGTGATGTGACGTTCTTCAGACGTCTTTTGGGTCAACACTTAGCGTTGAAGTACTCAATGATGATCTTAACGATTCCCATGGCCGACTTTCTTTTAACCTCGGCATTTATTGATAATTCGATGTTTTTCTTCAATAAGCAGACACGAGGTTGCTGTTATAGAATTCATTAGGATAGAATAGCCGACGTTTCGGCGGTTTCGCCTTCTTCGGAGTCGTTTATTTGTTGTAAGTATTTAAGTTAGTTGGTGGATGGCAGCCGCACAGAGTAATACGTGGGCGATAACTGTAATACAGCTACAGTCAGCCGAAACGTCAGCTATTGTATCATAATAAATTCTATAATAGCAACCTCGTGTCTGCTTATTGAAGAAAACATCGATCTTAACGATTGTTTTGTCTTCTTTGTAGAACTTCTCCAAGTCAAATACTACCACTTCGTTTTCGTCATGGCTTATTGTGGGTGCGTAGACGATGAAGATTATCAAAGCTGCTATTGACTCATATTTCTTCTACCGTAAACCTCCGATTCGGGTTGTTGGCTGTTCGATGTCCATAGTCAAACTCGTGTTGACGAGAGCGTCTACGCTGCCGACTCCACCATTATCGCATGTTTCAAGGACCAGCTCTTCTGCAGCATCACAGACGGCACTAAATGAGAGAGTGGACGACGTCTTCGCTTCTTACGCAGTCCAATGGCTCCGCACCTTATCGTTCTCGCCTGCACGATCGGGTGCTCTATAGAAGGCTGAGATGCAACTGAGCGTGCGTTGTAAGTACAGATCGACACCTTAGCCCTTCGAGGCTCAGGCAGCTTGGAATGGTCGTGGGATTTTGGCAGCTTCTCCGTACCCGTCCTACCCAACGCTATCGTCTTCTTGGTTAGGGAGAGAAATGGAAAGAGAGAATAAGGCTCAGCTTATATACACTATTGTGTTTAGCGTTTGACACTCACATGTAGCTCACTGAGTTCTAGACGCGGGCTCGATACACACACGTGTAACTTGGCAGTCTCTCCACGAGTAGACGTGGAGGCTATTTGTTGGAGGGTATCACCTAACCGCCTTCCATCTATTTCCATGTCAATTTATTGTAGGCTTTTCGCCAAATTGACTCGTAGAGTACGATCCGTATAAGCAAGAACGCACCCACACACGTATGCATGAACACGTCCTCGTAAACACAGAAGGCATGTGCCACATCGGGACAGCAGAAAAAAGAAATCCAACCTCTGGACTCATCTGCTTCTCAGTGAAACATGGGGTCACTTTTCTGGGGACGCGCCACGTTACCAACTCTCCACTAACCAACATGAGATCTCTCTATGAAGCAGATCCGATTAGTTCCAATATATTACTGATTAAATACGCTGTAATGTTAGGGCTCCTTTTTACTCACACCCTCTACAAATATTCGATGTACCGCATAATTTGGGTTCAAATATTCACCAAACATACTGTAGCATTGGCCGCTAGTCTGAGCAACACGATTCAAGGCGGAAGAGAAGTGAGAAACATACACCTTCTCGCAATTCTCATCAGAATGTGTTGCCATCACAAATCATGACCGTTCACTCCAATATGAGTACTTTATTGAAGAGATGAGTACTTTTTCATTACTTAGCAAGACGAATGTGCAAGTTAAGATACGGTTAGATTCATCGATACAAAATAGTCGATGATAATTTATTCGCAAGAAATGAACAGCATAACAAACAAATAACAATGTGAGAAACTCATAATGCTGGAGACAGGATACAATAGGAAATCAGGATCGAGAACATTAAACCCCAAAGCTCGCGAGAATTCCAACAGAACACTGGGCAAAACCTGCAACGATGAGTTTACGCTAGCATACGATGTCAGGAAAAACAAAAAACATAGTCTATGGACGATAAGTTTTTGTAGTTCAAATCAAATTTTTCCTCATCGCTATTACAAATGTAGATCCAATAAGTTCAAAACATAAGACGTCAAAAATAACTTTGTTCCTACTGAGACAGACGCCATTTTCTATCAGCACCTAGGCAATAAATACAAACTTTTTGAAAGAAATAACCCTACTCCTGCAGTGGTCAGCAGAGATGGGCTTCATAACCGCAGTATAAACAATTTTGAACAAAAGGTTTGATTCTCCGACGAAACATACCAAATTTAGCGACCTCGTCCACGAGGTCCTCCACGTCCACGTGGCCCACCTCTACCTCTGCCACGTGGACCACCGCGTCCTCTACCACGAGTACCTGCACGGGCTCTGGCTGCTTTCTTACGGGGCTCATCATCGATAAGCATTGTATCGAGGGGAAGAGAATCCGGTAGAATGATATAGCGAATATTGTTTCCTAGAAACACAAGCTTCACCTCTAACCTAATCACAAACTTTATCCCTCAAGCAAGAGATCTGTACTGGACTCAAGAAAACGCAAAAAATGATGTGTTTCAGAACTAAGTCCTGTTTTTTAACATGTAAATTGTTGTAACTTAATAGTTCACTGTGATATTTGGAACTGACTGCAAAACAACATCGTACGTGCACACATAGGTCGCTTTCGTACTCCGTCCCCAGGTAAAGTGGAATGTGTCGTCCCCTCGCATTTACAAATTGGTGTCAGGGTCGCCTTCGAAGTAGTAAGTACCAAATCAGCTACTCGTAGACCTCCATAAATTAATGCAGAGGTCCAATTGGCCTTTATGCTTCAACGCGATTCCATATGAAAGGTTAACAAAGTGACAGTTCTGCCACGAGGTTAATAGCCAACGTTGTCACGATCCTTTGAAGTTATCACAACCTTAGTTGAACAATTGTTGTCGATTATATAACTTTAATGATGTTGAGATATTTGGAAAACTCCGGACCGCAGGTGTCTGCTTTAGGGAACGAAAGCGCTATTACGCTTCCCGGGGGCTAACGCGTTGACCACCACACCATGCGGGTCCTTCGTTTCGCCTGTCTTTCAGCTATTTCTGTCGATCTTTTGCCATCAGCAATCGCCCGTCGGCGGGATGGATTTGGGGAGCCCAAATCGGCAGCGAACCCAGTTAAGCTGAGGCTGCAATTATAATCACAATTTTGACTTATTATTTAATGCCTACTCGTTTTAGCGGCAGGGTATATATTTAACGCGAAACGAAGGGCCCGCATGGTGTGGTGGTGAACGCGTTACTCCCCGGAAAGGACAATAGCGCGTTCGTTCCCCACCGCAGACCCCTGCAGTCCGGAGTTTTGCAAGTATCTCAACATCGTTAAAGTTATATTTCGCAATATATACCCTGCTGTTAAAATGAGTAGGCAGTAAATAATAAGTTAAAATTGTTGTTGATTAGTTGGAAAGATATCTAACGCTAACTAATGTAACTAATGATTACTAGGTCCAATGGTACTTGTGGGAAAGCCACAAAATCTGAGAAAGACTGCGTTCATGGAGAATGACATTCACCTGAGTCTCCAACTCATATACAGTAAAATGAATATTAATGAAAGTTCTAGCTGTGTCTGTCTAGATCAACAAGTCTACATCATAAATATCTTGGAAACAAACACGAACAGATGGAAGTTAAAGGCACGAAAAGTGCAGAAAGTCCTCCTCAAAACCCGAGTGCAGGATTAAAGGGAGATGAGCCAGGGAATATAGATGCACTGGAAGACGAAAAAAAGTAATAAGAAATGACGATTTCGTCTTTCAAATTCAGACAAACGAACTCTAGCTCATAATAAACTTTAGAGATTTCTTCCTATGTTCCGAAGAAAGGCAGAATGCGAGTCTCAGTGATGTCATGTGTAACGCATGAGTCTTCAGAAAGCGTAACCGCGGTTCGACCTGCTCTGGGGTCCAAGCACTACAAATTGTTCAGCACCATTGCGGCTATATTTCACATAATACCATACCGTGAAAAAACGACGGGCAGTAGATAAAAATCTTGCATTGTGGTTTCGAGATGTCATCGGGCGGGATAAAATGATACCCCGTATCGCATAACGATTAATATAAGCAGCCCCTTCGCTTGCGTTAGGGAAGTTGTTTTCTAAGTCCTCAGCAAAACCCTTACATTCATTCGAAGCAGAATATGCTGGTCCACCATACCATGACTATAGTATGGAAAAGTCGATAAGTGTGCACAAATCTCAACTTTCTACCTGGCACCATTACAGTGACACAACGAACGAAGACGATTTGTTAAACGGCCCGGTCACAATAACTTCCATTCGGTTATTCGGATCAACCAATAACGTGGTAAAACATCTTTAGGGTTCACTATCAATCATGGTAGTTCTTGTACCCTACTTTTTGTTATCACTAACCAGCCTACGTCGCCGAAATCAAGAAATAAATCGTTTCCTCCGATGGGAAGCGCCAACTTAGTTGCTATTCTAACAAAATAGGTCTTGGAGACCATTTATAATCACGTTAATGACAGACCTGAAAGACGAGATATGAGAAGAACAGAACTGGAAACCCACCACGGATAGACAACGAATCCAGACTAATAGGATCCTTATTTTTCGGTGTCATCTTTACAGAACGAAGATGCATATTCATTGCCACATCAACACCAATTATTCCACCGTGGACTAGTGTCCCATTTTTGAGCTCGATCGTCACAGTCTCGTGGATAAGTTTCATCAGAAAACGAACTAACTTCATTCTCCTGGAAAAGAACTCATTGAACACAAGATTACGAAATATACTGATACTTAAAGTCATGGGAAGCATCCGAACACAGACACTTGTACACCACCGAGGAAGCAGTACCAGTCAGGATCTTAAAGCGAGTAGCAAGTTAAAGTTCTTCTGGCATATAGCCAACAATTTTCAAACGAAACCCTGATTCAAGAGAAGTCCTTTGGATGCAAACTCGTCCATTGATGGTACGTGTCGCAGAACCGCGCGCGTACGGCGATACTCAGCTCCAATCCGTCTTGCTTGTTAGCGTCGCCTTCTTGTGGGTTTCTTCGTGTTCTAGTTGTTATTTCCACTAAGTCTTCGTTTGCGATAGTAAGATACGTTCTTAAGTGCTCTTTGCTGGTTGTTGGGTGCTGATGGGGTGTTACATTGCTTTGTACTACGGTAAAACTGATGTTTCAGCAGTGTCGCCTTCTTCAGAGCCAGGTCGTACATACTGGACTCTAAGCGGCAGTGACTGTTTTTCCTCAATAGAAGGTACGTAAGAAACGGTACCGGAAAGGCGAAATTCACCGAAACGTCAGCTTTACCTTAATAAAAGATAAGGTAACACCTCGTGCTTCTTCAACAAGAATCTGGAGGATTACTTGATCAATGCCGAGGTTAATTGAGAATCGGTCGTGGGAATTACTGAAGAAAGAGTAGCTCGTTCAATCGTCGTTTATACAACAAGGTAACCAGTCGGTTTCTCGGTCCTCAGCCAACAGTCGAACCTTTTTTCTAGCAGTGGAAATGTCGTGTTGTAAGGTGCCAAGAAATTGTATTCTTTCCGAGGAGATTTTCCAGAAGTTTGTGTGATGGAAGAAGTGCCCTTGATAGGGAATATTGGAATTCAGGTATTTGCTTGACTTACCGTCAGTTCCTCATCTACGTGCAGTTAACAATGAGATTCGCTGTCAGAGTTCTGGAGGTTTTGTACGAAGTGTTATTGATAGCTTTTATACGATCTGAAGTGCAGTTTTATTGGAACGGTTTCCAGTAGACAGTTCTAAAGCGTTTGTAAAGTTGTCTATACAACATGAAGTAGTTTGCTAAGTTGTAGCTCAACGGAATAGCAGATATCAAGAAGGCTACACCCAGAAAATGGGGGATAATTGGCACGATTCCAGTTTGGTGTACTTAATCACGTTGTCTTTGACTTGTCATGTGTCACTCTGCAATCATAGCCTCTGTCTGTGTACTATAATCGCCACTAGAACTCTGGGCAGAGCAGGCCTTATTCGTTGTTTTTTGCATTTTATGCGTCCAACACAGCCCTGTTCATGCCATCTAGGTGTGGCTCCACTTCATAGTCGTATTGGCTTTTTGGCTAAATCATGTATGATCGATATCCTGATATACTCGAAATAAATGTAGGAACAGGATATGGATTTTTACCTACCATTCCATCCTGTATCTCCCATCGGTGCTTTGTCGTCAACCGTTTCTACGTTTAAAAGGGTTTTTCATAATGCTTCAATATCAACTATATCTGGGTATTCCACGAACATCCCAACTCCCATCCGGCCCGGACAGGTATGATCGCGGGCGAATTCGTGGACGAGTTTCACGTCGTAGGCGATTGCGCGTCGCGCGTCGCGTCTTGCAAGTTCTGCGCGTCCACTTTCCCCTACTACACGTTGGACCTCTCGCAGCGACGTGACCATATTGTGCCTAGGTTTTCTTCTTCTTTGACTTAACTGCGCTCTCGTCTCCTGATCCGTGTATTTGCCCTTACGAGTATGTGATTTCGGTTCATAAAAAAGGGGTGTTCAGGGTTCCAGCAAAGCGTTTCAGCAAAAATGGCACGTGTTTACTTAGGACGCTTGCCGTTCCGCGCTCGTGAAAGTGATATAGAACGGTTCGTATGCCACATTTAGTTCCTTGAATGGTCGATATTGTTTCGAAATAATTTCTGCTCTACAGATTCTTCCAAGGCTATGGAAAGATCACTGACATAGCCATGAAGAGAGGATTTGCATTCATTGAGTTTGAAAGCAAACGGGATGCTGAGGATGCTGTTGATGAGCTAAATGGACGCTCTATTTTGGGAGACAGGTACGAATGCTTCAATAACTATACAGTGTTTGGGGAACAACCACGTGATGGTCGAGTTCTAGAGGCTAAGTTTGTTGGTTTCATGGTGAAGGGATTTATAGTAAAATTCTCTCATTCGGATGGAAGTCTTTAGCAGAGTTTGGTTTCTAACAAGTAACTTCATGCATTTTTGCCTCGTTGTTACCAGAGATGACCAGGTTTTATTTGATTAGGATGAAGGTAGTGATTTTTAATTGGTTGGATTCCCTAACAGACTATTAATTCGGGAGACTTGCCGTAGGTAGGTGACTCATTGTTCCATGAAGAGTTCTAATTTATATTGTTAAAGGTTTCCTAAAGATTTCGAGAGACTGCTTAACGCCACCTATCTTCACAACATCTGTATTAAGAATATACGGCGTTTTCTGTTTGTATTCTAAGTGGTGCAGTGTTAGTTTGGAGAAGTACGATGTGGTTTGAACACTTCCTCTCAGAGTACTTGTGGAGATTGCGAAGGGTCGTCCCCATGGCAGCGATGTTTACCGTTATCGATCTCGTTCACGCTCTCGTGATCGCAAACGTCGTAGTCGTTCACGTTCTCGAAGTCGCGATCGAAGACGAAGCAGAAGTCCAAGGTGGGTTTCCTTGTATTGAATATCATGGAGACGTTTAAATCCAGCCTCCGTTCCAAAAATTTTCGTGGAATTATGTTCTAGGTTAACATAGGTAGTTAATGGAAAATCGAAATCATCGAAAATGAAATACATAATAGCAGAATAGGCGGTGGAATGCTGAATGTTAAGTCAAAACTTAACTGTGTGTTTGTACTAGGGTGAAGGTGATTTTGTACCATTTAGAAGAGGACGTAGTCGTTCGAGAAGCCGTAGTGGCTCTCCAAGAAGACGCAGATCTCGAGGAAGGCGTGATTCCAGCCGTTCGAGAAGCCGCAGCAGGACACCTGAGAAGAAGCGTCGTTCTAGACGTCGCAGCAGGACCCCGAAACGTGATAAGCGTTCACCAAAAAGTTCTCCAGAGAAGACATCAAGCCGCAGCCCTTCTCCTAAGAAGGGAAGAAGTCGTAGTAGATCTACTTCACCAATTGGAAACAAGAGAGATGATTCAGCATCTCCTAAAAGGGGACGCAGCAGTTCTCCTAAAATTAAGAGGGATTCTATGAGTCCTTCTCCAAAAAAAGTAAGGCGAACTCGCAGCTCTTCTAGAGAAAGTGCAGATCGCACTCCTTCTCCTCGTAATGACAAGTCGAGAAGTGCCAGCCCTACTATTGAGAAGGTTTGTTGTAATGCTTACGCATTAGAGCTAGATTATATCATTACTTGCTTTAGAATGGCCGAGGAAAATCCTCTGAAGATAATGGGGGCCGCTCACCTCGTAGATCGCGTTCGCGCAGTCCTGGCGGAAGCGGGTCGGACCGCAGTCGTAGTGTTAGCCCGGAAGAGAATGGCAACCGTCGCGGATCGTCCAGTGATCGCAGTGTTTCTGATCGCGATGACTAGAGGGAAAGTGAGTATTGCAATTGCTTTTGGTATTTGTGAATACTAAGAATTGTGAAAGGGTGGTTTCTATCTTACATCCGCAATGAAAAGTGGTCTATTCTCGGTTTGTTCTAAAACTGCAATATGCCCACAGTAACGTGTTGTGTTGTTTACGTGGTCAGATGAAACCCTTACCTTAAGACTTTATGCCAAGACGTTATTCGTTGTTTATTATTCTCACCATTGTGTTTGATCCATTATTCATTTGCATTTTTCAGTCTACAATTTCTGTTCAAGTAGTCTGTGTGTATTTTGTTTACATAAATATGTTGAAGGGAGTCATTGTCTCTAAATGAGCTATTTGAGAGTTGCGTTCGGAGGACGAGTTCAACGATCACGCGATTCGTGCCCCCGTCCCATGTTCAATCGTTCCATGGTACAGTCGTTCAATCCACAACCACCACCAGTTCACTGGCATTTCGATCCCCACGAGCTCGTCTCCTTTGCAAACAACTAGCGAAAATCAAAACCATGCAAGGACAACAACATCTAAGTTGACGGTTGTTTGCCATTCATAGTCATATAGCGAACGTTTATCGAAACAGCGCCTTTTGCGGAAACACTCGTAAGCAGCTTATAGTGAAAACCGTCAATCAATCAACCAATCAATCAGTCGCTAGTGTTGTACGATCGAGTACAAAGCGATTTACACCATTCAGCGGACGCGAATAACCAACAAGTAGCAGGCATGAGTGCATATGATGTTTTGAGGTACAGTTTCACGGATCTGCTTTTCATAGAATTGTGTTTCAGTGCACATTTCCTGTTTCATCAGTGCAGATTGTCCACAATGGTCAAAGCACATTGATCAATCTCATTTTCATGTAAGCTGTATGGTGAGAGCGGAACTACCGATGTCTTGTTGAGTGCTTGTCCACAATCTGAGTGTGGCTGTATGGTAGCATTTTTTCCTGTGGTAATGCTACATGAGATTAACCTGTGTTGAAGAATTGATCACAAACTTATAACACTGTGAGGTGGAGGCATTATGATGCTTTATGAGAGAGAGAGAGAGCAAGAGGGAAGTAAAGATGGAGAGAGAGGGAGTTAGATTTATGGATATAATTTTGGAATTGGACATGCTCTTTGTGTCATTGTGTAGATGTGTTTGCAGCGGCCGTTTTTATAGGGATTTCAACAATGGTACGGATGTGTAAGTGTTCCTGGAGTTCTTTTTGGGGTGTATTTGGGTTACAGTCCGACAACTGTTCACTTTTTTACTTAAATTGTTCCGGATTAGGCTTGGAAAAAGAAAAGGTCGATATGGTGTTCACGTGTTCGCGTTCATGACAGTATCAATTCTTGTCAACATTGTGGGAGCGTCGAAATACTACCTGTACGCTGACGTATCTTTTTGACGATCGTGGAAATTGTGGAATATCGTGCTTCAAAACAACCACTTAACAGTTGGATTCTACCCTGATGCCAGAACGCATGGTAGGAACAACGGAGTCAGATAGAATACCAGGTAAAACTTTTTTTCGAGGAAGTTGGTTGTGATAATTTATCGAATAAGCTGTTTTCGTCGACTAGCTATTTTATTATTCGGCGAAAAATTTGCTATTGCAGGTAGCAATTAAGTTCCACACTTGGATACTTGGACGGCCCGTCCTCACTGGTTGTGCGGGTCCCAGCATAATTTCCACTTTCTCGGAATTCTGCTGGTTTAATTTTCCCTAGAGTGCCAAGGTCAGCCTAACCAAGGTTTCGCCCACGTCGTCACCACCACGGGCAGTCGCCGCCCTTGTGGATGAGGGAGACTCGCCAGCATGCGACTTGTTTGGTGCCAGAATGGTGGTGGTTTCTGGTGCTGCTGTACACTCAGTTGGGCTTGCTGATGAGGACGCTGGACTCCTCATTTTGAGAGACCCTGCCGGGAGATGAATATTCCCACTGTTCATTGCAGCTCGACACGCAAGAGCACCTGTCAGCCACAATGAGGCGCTAAACCGTTAGGAGGAAGTTGCATACTAATTTGAAGAGTTTTCGGTAATCTCAGAATTTCAAGTAGAACTTATTATCTTTGTTACTGCATTACTTCTATTAAACTTATTGGTACGGCTCAACCAGTATGTTGTTTCATAGTCGTGTTTTTGACGAATTTCAACTGTTGTACCCGTTGTACGGTTAGGGTCTTACATATTGGTGCCTGTGTTTCTTGTCATCAGTTGTATCCATGATGGAATAACTACGCTGAGTCGGAAGGTTGGTTCTGGTGTTGTCTGAGAGGAAAAGAAACTGAATACATCGATATCTTACGACGTTTCACTGTATGGACGAAATGCGCGGTGCCCAATGGGCGAATACAAGACGGATTCCTAGGAGATTAATCAATGCTCAACGCTTTACGCTTAACAGCAGGCAGTTTAGAACTTAATAGACATACTTTTCTATATCGCTCTAGGGAAATATGTACCTTTTATGATATGCTCTTTCCTTGTTAAAATCGTTTGGAATTTCTGTTCGTGAGAACTTTAAAATAAAAGATGGATCTGGATTTTTTGGAATTTCCAAGGCGAGAGCGGCATTCATGAATGCCAGCAGTAAGTTAGGGGACTATTGTATCTTGATTTGGAAAAGGCAAGCTATTGACCATTTCGGTGTTTGAATTACGAACCTCGACGAAGAAAAGCGGAAGAACTACCACAGGCTCCAGGAATTGGATGGTATTTCCTGTTGTTGCTGTTTACTTTTCATATATAATGTGTTGAATACGAAGTTATGTAGATCGTAGTGGTTTTTGTTCTGACTAGTACGATTTTGCTATGCATCCAATGACCAAGTATGTTGAATTGATGGAATATTAGATGGAATGTACAGTTACACCACATGAATCAGTCCATTTCGTACGTTATGTGTTAAGCAGTGATTCAAAGTGGCCTACTAGTGTGCTTCCTGATTACGCTTTCAAATAAATGGATTGAGTTCCGATGTTTGTAAGTGTGCTTCTAGTCTATGTAATTCATAAATGACAACACTGAAAAATCCACTAGACTTAGGCAGTCGGTTGTTTTCACTTAATTATGAGACATAGTTGTAAAAGCTCTGAGTTTGAAATAAGCAGCATGGTGTGTCTTCAGTTAAGCTGATTCTTCATGTGGAGGAATCAAGGGTGAGTGGTAAAGACGTTAGACAGGCTGTAAACCAGCGTCGAATCGGGTGGAATTTAGCGGAGTACTTTTTGAGTGCATTACATTATCACTTAAGAAGTTACGTATGGATGCTTGTAGGGTGATGTGTGGACAGGTACACATCCTCATTGATGGTATTTTGTACTCAATATAACCCAGAGGTGGGAGAGAGGAGGGAAGGAGGAGGTGCGGGGCTGGGAGTGGTACTGAGCAAACATGGTCAGCTTTCGATTTTAAATTAGTTTCGAGAGTCACCCAAGCGACCAGAGTTCGTAGAACTCTCCTTGCTTCCTCATTCCGTGTGATGTTTTGGCTAGATGCGACTTTGAAGACGGCCGAAAGTTCCTGCTTTGAGCACAGCTCGGGCAATTGCGTGGCTGAAAGCGATGCCGTCAAAGGGTTGCCGTGTTAGGAATTTACTGCCATCCTGATGTATGTTCATGTATAAGGCCTTGTCTATATCTGTGCCTTGTGTGCAGTAGAACTCGGGAATTGGGACGTTAGTGAAAGGACTAGAGACGGGTTCTATCATGCTGGTCCTGATCAGAACTTGGTATCGGCTCGAAGATAAGCATCGTTTAGCGATTGCATCCGAAAGTGCTGTATGGGAGGAACCTGAGTGACATTATTGGGGCCAGTTCTATCATGCTGGTCCTGATCAGAGCTTGATATCGACGCAAAGATTAGCACCGTATAGCCATTGCCACCGAAACAGCTGTATCTAAGAAGCCATAGGATGGGGTATATAGTACGGCTGGTAGTGTGAAATAAAATTGGTAGTGTAGGTAAGGTACAGAAAATGCGTTCATTAACGTTCACGATAGACTAGTCATGTAAACGGTGCTGTTCTCAAGTATGGGTGACCAGGTGCACGAATCTAGGTCAAGTTCCACTCCATTTTTGCAAGTTGCGTGCCAGAGTACACAAGTTCGTTCTACTAGGGCGAGAGGTGTGGGTGGTACCATAGTTTTCGTTCAGGTATTCATCAATTATGAATTTTCAAAATTGGCAAGTATTTGTTCGCTTTCGATAGCGCTAGTACTTATAAGAATAATGAATAAAGAGCGTCATCAGAAAGGAATATGTGATGTAGCTGTAAGCCGTGAATACCAACTTCTACGTTATTCTATGCAGTGTTGAGATCGTGAGCGATATGAGATATGAGGTTGTGAAACTGTTGCATAGCTCATTAGCGGTACAGGTCTCAACACCTTGTAGCTCTCTTAGCGCTAAAGTGGTCTTGCTGATTTTCTATCTAGGGCATTGCATTTTAACAGGGAATGTGGAAAACCAAATCACTCTATCAATGAGAGGTCGCGGTGGATTCTCCAGATGTTTGGGTTTAATCTCCCTTATTGATGCTGTACAGTTCCTTCAAGACGAAAAAGCTCGTCGAATTTTGGAGTAAATGAAATGCTAGTACGATGTAAAAGTCCATTCTCCGTCCTAACACAGAGGCCTGATTTTTGCATTTTTAAACAATATTTGACTTTCTATCTACTGCATATCATTTCTTCACGGCAAGCTATTATGTGAAATACAACCGCAGTGTTGCTGAGTTAAAAACTTGCACCTCAAGCGAGATTCGAACCTGTGATTATCCTTTCTGGAGTCTCATGTGTTACTCACTTTATCACTGAGGCTCTTAATTCGCTTTTCTCTCGGCCGCTTTTAACCCTTGCGGTGCCATCGGCAATTACACGCCAACGGGTATGGTCTGGGGATCACAAATCAAATACCTATATAATACTTTTTAATACATTAGTGCTTAGTGCTTTTTAATACTTAGTTGGTTCGGGTAGAGCAATGGTTAGAGGCGCCCCTGCAATACACATGGTTTCGAACTCGCACCCCAAGTTCACTAATTCTTCCATCCCCCACCCTTCTCTCCTCCTCGGTCGACAAATTGGTACCCGATTTATCTGGGAGGATAGTAGCACTGGCTCGACACATCGGTGGCCTACCGCGGGTCATTGTAAAGGCCGGATATGCATACAATCACCTCCAGCGATGCTGGATGAAGTCGAATGCAATGACACATCCCTCAATGATTGATTAACCCTGACAACTTTCTCCCTTTCCTTTTACGTTCGCAAAACATTGCTAAGACGGAAAAAGCGCTTAAGGCGGTTCTTTATTTTTTTCCGTTACAAGTCGCCCTCACATGGTTGTTCTTGGTATGATTAAGAAATTACTTGCGCTCCAGTGGACAACAGGGAGTTAGACTCGAGCCAAAAGCCTTTGCACGTTTGTGCGTTTGCTCAGTGTTTTGGTGCTTTTGCGTCTACGTTGGTTATACCTTGCTGTGAAATAGAAAAAAGGACTGCAACAGAGTAAAAGAAGTGCACATGAGAGGTACTCAGGCAGTGCTTATAAAAATAAGCCTTGTATTTACTTTCGAAAGCTTATCAAGATAACTGTGACAATTTTTTGGGAGAAAAGAAAACAGCGAAATGTAAACGGCGTCGGCTTTAATGCAAACACGTTTGTATCGGAAGTTTATTTTAGGAAATTGGTCCAGTCTGAGAAGAGAACAACGCCACCAATTGAATCTTCTCTGTTAAAGAACTGCTGTTCATGCGAACACCAGAGAATGGAGCAGATGGTAACCTCATGAACACTGCACACATTCGCTCAACACCTCACCTCATGATTCGCTTGAATAAATAATACATGAGTCGGAAGTTTACGGCTAAAGGAATGTGGATCAAAGATAGTTCTTGACACTCAGAATTCTCTGTCACCCAATTTTAAGCTCCAATGAAGTTCAATGTAATGAAGATTCTATGAACGTTGTTTATTGGGTTTACATGGTGGAATAAACATTTCCATGGCAGTGATAAAAAATCTTGCGACCGAGAGAAATGATTCTGTCCATAGACCTTTGCTCCCACGTGAATGGGTCCTAACAACGACCTATTAACGTCCAAACTTGGAAAGCTGTGCATGCATAGAAGTGATGAAAGAGGATTTTAAGTACAGAAAACTAGTAGTACTGACTGAGGTAGCAGAGGTTTGGAAGTCCATGCACGCTACCAGCCAGGATATCACCATTTAAAGACCAGGATTATCGCCCTTCTTCGTCCAGGCGAAACATTAGTATTTCTAGAGGGGCAGTGTATAAGATTTTCCGTGACTTCAACCTGTTCGTCCGCTTCATTGAAGTGTCATGAGAGTGTACGAAACCCTTTTCAGTTCCACAGACTCGGACCTTCAACTCAGTCTAGATAGGAGCTACTATGAAAATTCTAGGCAAGCTGAGCTTTTTATTCATTACCTAAAAATTCTCCATAAACTACTTAACATCTTCACAAATAAAGCGTTATCACTGCACAACGACGTTATGACTGACAAATTCGGAAGGATTCGATTACATAGTACGAAATCATCTAGTCAAAAATATTTGTAACCACTCGTGACAACGTTATACGAAAACGAGTAGGATAACATAGGAGTGAAAGTCGATCGCAAACAGCTGCACCACCTTCACTTTGCTAACGATCTCTTTTTATAACACCAAGAATTAACCAGATAGAAAGGGTTTTCACCGATTTTAACGACACTTGGGGAACATTGAACTTCGATTGAATCACATGGAAAAAATATTAGTGACAAACTGATTCCTCAACGGAACGAATATTTCTTAATTTAATGATGCAACTCTGTGTACCTCAAGCGAGACGTCAACAATATGAACACCAGTACTGAACGGGGGGGGGGGGGGGGGGGCGTGGAAGAGCGGCTTAGAGACCTTGCAAAAACAGAGGATCTATTAGAAAAAAGAAGGGATAACTAATTCCATGGCTGCCTTTTCAATTATGCGATAATTCTTGAGTTGATATAGCTCTCGCAAGCGTGGATGCTACGTAGTCGGGATGTAAAATCATTCAATATTATTGCAAAGTGCATCGAGACAAGGCCGATTGGATTATTTAGAGTCACAGTAGAGAGGGAAAGAATTTTAATTTGCATTAGGATGCCGAAAATCAAATGAAGCAGAAGCATGGTGCTTTTTCAAAATCGAGCGCTCATGAGCGCTCTTAGTGAATCCCATTGGACGTCAAGCTCACGACAGCAGGAAGAAAAATATAGCGCTTTTCGTGTCCTTCAAGCGAGCGGCGCCTACTAGTCTTCTCGTGTGCACGACAGGGACAAATGGATAATTAAATGGCGGCCAATAGGGTCACTTAACGATCAGCGGGAATACGAGTGATATGGTTAAGTGCGTCATAGAATTCTGCATTGTTATGTCTGTACAATAGCCAGGGAACTTGGCAAAGCTCATAAGCGAACAGATTTGTTCCAATAATAATCTTCTTCAAATTATTACGTGTAGGGAGCGTGTAGCGCAGTAGTACTCTGCAACACATTCTCGACCGCTGACTCAATGTCGCATCCCAGACTCACCAAAACTTCCATCCCACCAGAATTGGCAAACTGATACCAGAAATGTGTGGAAGGGTAGAAATACTGACTTGACACATCGATACGCCACTGCAAGTCATGTTATACGACAAGCATGCATTTCTTCACCTCTACAGTGCTATGATCGACGAGGAACACTTTATACTTCAACTTTATTCCCACCATACTAAAAAATAACTTTGCAATGTCGCCTATTGTTGAGACATCTGTGGTGGAAAAGCGATCGGTCCCAACTTAACCCTTTCACGAGCACACGGTACTCGAGCGCAGTTGGAACACGCATTGAAATAAGGATGTACAGTCGGTAGGCCCACACAAGAAGCAAGGTGGCTGATCCCTTGAGGTTACCGTTCTATTTTTCGATTCTCTCAGATTTTTTCGTGTTTCTCCAATATCTGTGTGTTGTCCGCTATGTTTTTCTGTGTATGTTCTTATTGCTTTTGGAGACCTTTTGTGTGTGATTCTAAAAAATCTGTCCACTATCCAACCGTGTTATTAGATTTCCGCGTAATTTTTGTACGATAACTGAAATGCACTTCTGTGTTTCTTCCATGTTTTTATGTCCACCGATTCCGTTCCACTGTCCGAAGTTGGGTCTTTGCAAGTAGAGCTGAGAATACCTATCTATGGACTATCCCCACTACAAAACATGTCTTCAACAAGCCATCGATTTAGTAGGGGTCAGAAAGGGGTTATGTGATCAAAAAGTAATGTATACAGGTGAAAATACTGAAGTAGAAGCAGTTTTGGTGAACTAGATGCAATAAATAGTTGTTACAAGACAAAAGGTTCAACCCTTTCACGACCGCAGCCATTTTAGCGTGGCAGGGCCATAGGAGGGTGTCGTTGGAGTGCGCGTTGAAATCACGGCGCACTACTCGAAACATGCAGAAGAATGCATATTGAAATCGATGCGCATGTTCGCAAGGCAAGAAGAGTTTGTGCTGGAAGAAAAACGACCGGAGAAACAATGATTCGTACATTACTTATATCGTCTGAAATAAAGTTTTATGTTGGTTCAGTAAAAACATGTTGGTTCATTAACTCTCCTCTCACCCCTCTCACACGAAAAGGGCGCTAGTGAGAAACATGTTTCGAACAGCTACCAGCGTGTGTACAGGAAGACAGCAGAGAGAGGAGTCCCTGAACTTGGCGCGACAAATAGCCATTTTTAATGGCTACGAAACTGTAGCTCGATATAGGTGTAGAGGAAACCACAGGTACACCAACGATAACTCTAGCTGCAGTAAAGTCTGGTTTATCCTACCCTTCATTTCAAATGAAGTAAGTGCAACTATAAAACGCTGTTTAAGAAGAGCCGGTCTAGAGAATTCGGTAACTATAACTGAACTGCCACCGAGTAATCATAGGCGCCAGCTATTTCGTAACCGCCTATACGACCGACGAACCGTCTATGTGCAAGTCAAAATTGCATAATTTGCCCCAATGGTAGAGACTGCATGAGTTCGGGTACAGTCTATCTCATCTCTTGTAAAGCGTGTGGGGACGAATACGTTGGCGAAACGGGTGCACCACTCTGCGTCCGTATGAATGAACACCTAGTCGGCAAACGTAAACCAAATGCACCACTAGGCACGCATAAGACGCAGAGACATAACGAAGAAGATTTTGAAGTACGTCTCATGATCATCGCACAAGAATGGAGAACACAAGCGCGCAAAACTCTAGAGGCATTCTGAATTAATTCCAAGAATCCGAAAATGAAGCACAAGGAGGAATGCCTCATTATCACGCGTGATATTGGATAGTATATAAGCCTGTCATTTTGATGAGATGGGCACAATACGATTCCGTGTGAAGTCTGTACGGTTTAACTCTGTCCACGTGAAATATTTAGTGGAAGACTCATAGAAATCGGTAAGTGTGGAAAGACTCTGTGTTCAATTTGATTGAAATTTTGGTTCAGCATTTTCTCTGTTTGGTTATGGAGGTGTTTGGCCGTGTAGTCAACTTGACCTTTCCAGGCTCTGAGGAAGGCGAAATCCGCCGAAACGTCAGCTTGTACGTAAATAAAGAAATAAAATAACACCTCGTGTTTGCTGAACAGAAGTAGAAAGGCTGTAAATAGAGTCTGCATTTGCTCCAAGAATCAATGGCGAATATACAAGATAAGGTTGTTTCAAAACTTCCGTGATGGATCTGAGAGCCTTGCGAACGAGGAGGTTCCGGAACCAGTGATTAACATTGATGATGAACGTTTAAAGATATTATCTGATGCAGGTCCTTCCAGGCTGTGCAACTTGCTGGCAAACTTGTTCGAAAGTATAGCAGCACACTTTATAAATTGGTTAAGCTTCTGCAAGTCGTTGTATACTCCTATCATATCAAATGGGTCAGGTAGCACAGTGATAGTGATGCCGAGCACCACAAGCACGATGCTGGTTTGACCCTGCCCCGGGCCCACCAAGCCTCATTTCTCATGGGTCGGGAAATTGGTATCGGACTCTTCCGGAAAAAGTTCACCCTCTGTAATCCAAGTTAGAGCGCTCTAGCCCGGCTGTCTCAGGACTCCAGGGAGATTGGACTCGACCAGTATTCAAACACATTCACATTAGAAGGAAAATCCTCAAACAGCCGCCAAAACTAAGCGTAAAAACGTCGTTCGTGGATGATGGATGCGAGGAAAAGTGTCGAATACAAAAAGTGCTGCGACCCGTACAGTAGATGTGAAAGACGGGTCGTGTAGAAAAAAATAATGTCAAAGATGTATTCAACCACCTTTACGATGCTTGATGATGTCGAATCTGATGGCGCTAACCTTGTACCTTAGGATAGATTGTTAGAGCTCCCTAAGAAAACCTGAACAGCAAATTTCATGTGCCTCTCTTGTACCCTGCTGGAATGAACCATTAGTAACAATACCACGTCGGAAAGACGAATTCATGCTATTGGTGTCAGATCTAATCAGTTATTCTATGACAAACAATGGGACGGGCGAGACAAGTGTAAGCTTGTTTCACTTGCTTTAGTCATTGATAACATAGTGATAACGTATGGTTATTGATTGGGCGTGCGTGAGACACTCTGGTCAGAGGTGCTCTGCGTTACACAATTGATAGCTCTCTAATTCGATCCCTTGTCCCTCACTCCACAAGCTCTCCATCACTCCCGAGTTGCCAGATTGTTACGAAACTTTTCTAGGAGGATAGAGAGACTGATTTAATGCATTGGTAAACCACTGGAAAATATTGTACAGGTCAGATACGCTTTCAATCACTTCGACGATGCTACAAATTAAGCCGAATGCATGGCATATCCATTAGGGATACCGGATGCATCGAATCCGGATGCTTCCACGTTTCATAGTTATTGATGACATATGCAAGATGAAAAATGAGAGAAATTCGAGGATAGGTTGCATTACAGTTGGTGACAGGTATCAAATCAACAGCGTACACTTCTAGGCAGACCAGTGATTTTGAGGATCTGCACCTTTTTGCAACTCCTGAAGAAAGAGTGCTATCGGTCATCAGTTTTGCACAATCTCATCGGTTTGATCATGCTCTAACTTCAACAAGCATTCAAGAGCCCACAATCTGGAAACGCTTTGTGATGGCATTTCCGAAACAGATGCCGTCTCCATAGTGTGGTTTTTTAATTTTATTTATTTATCTCTTTCATACGAGGCGCGTGTAGTGCAGTGATTGGAGTCGCACCGCAATACACATGGGATCCATCCCCACGCCCCAGGCCCACCGAGCCTCCCTCCCTCCGGGGTCGGAAAATTGGTAGCAGACTTGTTTGGGAGGATAGCATCACTGACTCTATACATCGGTGGGCCACTGCGAGTCATTGTAAAGGCCATTGTAAAGATACCATTGTCAAAGATCATTGTAAAGATATGCATTCAGTCACCTCCAAACGATGCTTACCGAAGTCGAATGCATGACGTATCGCTCAGGGATTGATCAATGCCAAGAGCTTCATCGTTTGTCCTTTATCTTTTATGCGACTAGACATCACATCCTGTGTGGATCCCAGTACTTTTTTCATGCGATTCGTTGTGTTGCATCCGTCATCCACGTCGATCTTTAGATTTATGTGTTGATTTAGCTCAAGTTTAATTTAGAAATGCTTAAGGATTTGCATGCTTCATGGATGAGAAGTCAGAGATCCATGGAGTGTTGCGAAACAATTTTCTTTTCATTCTGGTTAACAATAGCTACTTCATTCAACTTTTTAACCCGCGAGTTCATATCGTTTTTCTTTGAGACATCGTAATAACAATTCGGAAGGTAATAACGATAACGCTAGTTAACTGTCACTCAACGCTCGCAGATCTAGGACACCATGAAAACATCTCATGAGTTTTTCTTTATTCGATTAGTCACATGACCCATAAATTCTGTATAAATTTCTTTCAGTGACTCGAGCGGTCCGGTTGATTTTTGTGAAATTTAACTGCTCCGCTGAAATCAGAGACTTTTCTGGATTCGATGGATGCTATGCGATAAAAAGTGTTACAATAACCATTCAATGTTCTTTAAGCGCTTTCATCAAGAAACCAACATATTGCCACTTATAATGAACTTTATTGATTGATTCAGATTTATTGATTGAAAGGGAGAGCACAACAATATTGCGATGTTTGCCTAAAAAATATAAACTAGAGGACTTGTGTAACACGATGAAATCCTGATATTTTCTGGAGGCTACGAAATGTTTTTCTTCCCTTACTTTTTTCCGCAATTGCTCGGTATTTGAACACAAAAGCCACTGAACGTGCGGCAATTCGTCCATCGGTATTTGCACTTGACGCGATTGCGCGGGAAGTTTTTGAAAACGAGATTTTGTCTTTGGCTTTTTTTTTTCGAGAATCTCAGTTCTAAACAAATCCAGAGCAGAAAGAATATTTTATAAGAACTGCGTGCACATTTAAGATGATGGAGCAACGTTTCTTCTATAGATCTGCATGTTCTCAAGTCTTCAACAGCACTAATAAGGAAGACATTATCATTAGCTTAATTAATGAATTGTCTCCCAGCGGTTTATCGCCTCATCGTGGCTGGGAGGTGTTATGCCGAGCTGCGATGTTAACTGGAAGGTTTATCCCCAGCACGGACTCCCACCCTGTCGTTTCCATCCGAAGGCCCAGGTAATAGTAAACTAGTACCAGGAATCACCACCTTACTTAAGGCCACCAATATCTTGCGTTTCCTAAGGTGCTGTTTATTTGGCTATGACGATTAGTAATAGTGCATCACGATCTTCACAATGTTTGTTACAGGGCCTATCATGTTTGTCTGTTAGACGAGCATCAGCCGCCTGTTTAAAACTACTCAATTCCTCGATTCATAAATCATTCATTAAATAAGGACGTACAGTGATAAAAACACCACGGCACCGCAACCAAAAAAATATTTAATGTTCTGTCTTAGATAAAATTCGCGCAGGTAGCAGTAGTAGAGTTGTCGTTCAATTATACACGCCAACCCTTGGTTCGATCCCGTATCGGGCCAATCAATGTTCCCATTCACACATAGTCGAGGTGTGGCTATGAGATTTGCCTAGGAGAGCTCCCGCAAGTTAACACCAAGCTGATGAGTGGTTGTGGTGAACACCTGAGAGCGCTCCGGTATGCCATAGCTACCAGTGTGTTCTAGAGGAAATCGACTCGACTAGCATTCAAGGTCATTCATGAGGAAGAAAAGACTCAGCCAAAACCAGGAGAAATTCGACATTGTCGCTATTCGTAGGTACGATGAGGAACACGGCACGCTACCCGTAGTTACATTCCCTCTAAAAACAGTAGAAGGAAAGGACATCGGACGAAAATAGCGCTGACATTAATGTCACCTGATTTCGGGGGCACAGAAATCAGTTCGGTCGTGCAGTGTGGACGGATTGAAGCATTACTGACATATGTAGAAGGAAAAGAATCAGTCAGGGTGGGATTACTGGTGATACTTATGAAGCGGGGTGTGACAATTTTCTTTTACATAAGGGCAAGGACGTTTGCATAAGCAGTCGAGCGAAACAGTAGGACTATTGTAAATCGACCTTCATTTAACCTAGATAATCAACGTACTTTACCATGCATTACTAGACCATATTATCTGTACCAATGTTAAATGAAAGTCACTTTACAATAGTATTACATCGATTTGTGCCAGCCTATCTCATACCGCCTGCAAGAGGATGCATTATCGAGTGGAAAACAAAGAATTGTCAGAGGACAATCAGTCGATCAACTATTGTCCTGTATAAAAGGGTGCCCCGACTTAGGTTACTTTATTCGAGCTTAGATTTGACTTAGGAAGATTCGACTCGATACGACGATGAGAAGCCCGCCACATGGACAAGTCGAACGACTACGGATCATCGGAGTCGGATGAATCCGCCTCTGAAAGAGACGAAGACGTCTAAACGTTAGACGAATAAAGTTTTGTAAGAAAACAGTTCGAATGACTTCAGCTGCGGCTATTTTATGTCCTCAACAGAAATTCTATGACTGCTCTAGCACTGTTTGGTGGAAATATCGTGGTTGCCACGACAACGTTAGACTTTTGAAGTACTGTTATTCTCTTCCAAATGAAATCATATCAAATTCTTCTGATGACAGTGATAAAATCAATACTGTACTTGTTCACATCATCAGCCTTCTGGAACATTCTTCTTTACTGAATACTACGCACAGTTTTCTAATGAGACGAAAAATCGCCAGGAGCGTTACTTTTCGTTCTTAGATCGAATCAAGCGATCTGAACGTATCGCATCAGTTGGGTTTCGAACTCGGGAGTACGTTTTCGTAGAACCTGGTTCACTTTCGAACCCGGGACTACGCTTTCCTGGAGCACGTGAAGGTAGCTGTTTCGAAATTGGGATTACGCTTTAATGGAACATGTGAGCGTACTGGGTTTCAAAATCGGGGATACACTATCCTGAAGCGATTGGGCCTAGCTGGGTTTCGAACTCGGGACTGTGCTATCGTGGAACACGTGAGTCACACTTGTGGCCCAGAATTTTGCTCATATCTCAGCATCTTTGTGATTATATCTCCCATATATCGTCCAATTCACTCAACCCTTACTGATTCATGGCTCTTTTTATAGAATTGTTAATTGTTACACTGTACTGGCACGCTTGTGTTCACCGATCAATACTTACTTGCTCTATGAAAATGTCTCAATGTCATCGCGGCCGTTCTTTAAAAGTATGCATTCAACCACAGTTCCTCTCAAAAATCATATATCCTCTCCGGTCTCATGTCTGCAAGTTCATTCGCAACTGGAGTTTCGCGAATATCGGCGCAGTTCAGGGAATGCATATCGATTTTCTGCTGTTTGCTACCCTCCGTAGCCGCCAATGCAATAGTGCTAGACGTAATTTACGACGTAACGTTAACATATAGCTAATCGTTAAACAGCCGAATACATATGTACCTCCTTTGCATCCCTTAGAACTAAAAAATCTAGCAGCACTGCCAGCAATGTACGGTCACCTGTTCTCATCAAATTAACCGGAAATTATCGATTTCCTGTGCACGCCGGCGACAGCTGATTTTTTGCGAATTTCTCTTGCCTGGACACCACATTCTTGCTTACTTTGGAACATTGCCAAATGTTCTTCACATTATCACACTTGTAATGGACTTTTTCATCGTTGTCGTCGCTTTGTTTTTGAAAAGACGACGTCACAACGACGCTCTCCACCGCCTGCGCGTCGGCTGCGAACCGCGTGTGCGGAGACGCGGAATCGACGGCGGCACTTGGCCGGCTGCCAAGCGGCACGCCCATTGACGAACGGCCAACGGCGTCGTGCCAGCTGCGGTGGGCGGCCGTCGCGCGCGGCGCGGCGCGGCTTGCCGGCGCATTTCGAGTCGTACCCGTCTGTCGGGTGGCGGCGGCGTCGGCTAGTTGTGTATTGCTAGGGGTTCGTTCGGGTCTGTTTGTTGGTTTGTTGTGGTAGTACTCATTTTTCAGTGTTGTTGCAATTCTTTCACATTGAAAAGTGCTATTAGTCCAAGTCATTTCCATGAACTTTCGTGGAATTTGCTTGGCTGATGATTATCTACGAAGTTGTCGTGGTCATGTCGTAATCCGTGGCAGTCCAGCTTTCTGTATATATTCTTTTGACTTTGGTGTTTTCTATACGAATCGATGTGTAGAACAACGTTAATGCAACGCACGTTCATAATTTGTTCCATTTATCTGTTCCACTCTTTTTAATAGCTTCCTGTCGTCGCATTCATTTCGTGGTTTTGCCAGGATGAATGATAAAAGTACTTTGTAAGATCTTTGACGCTGCTTGGAAGGTAGCTGGTTCATTTGGAGCGTCTTGTTGTTTCCAGGTGCATCAGTATTCGTTATCTTTGTTGTTATTGACTATTGGCATGTAACGTGTTCTGTTTGTTTTGGTCACTGTTTCTCTCGCTTCCGTGTTTGTTCTACAGTCTGATTATTTCGTCGCGAGATTTTGAGGTTTCCTTTGTCGTTGCTAGCTTGGGAAGGGTGAGCTGAATAGGAAAATGACCTCTGTAAGTGAAATTGAGGCTCGTTTTTTATGGCGTTCATGTCAGAGTTGTTAGACAGAACGTGTTGAGAAGAGGTGATTGACTTGATGAGCAATAACCACATAGATTGGTAACGATCTATTGTAGTTTGTTGTATAGCGTCTTGCTTTACTATTGTGAATATCTAGTGTTATTGTCAACCGGAACGCCACGTCGATTTGTTGGCTGTACTATATTCTTCTGCTCGCACTTCCCTAACCATCAATCATCTTCAGGTAGTAATCATGTCTGGATCAGATGTTGATGGTAAGGAAATCTCCGCTGAGAAGAACGAACCTGTAACAGCCGAGACAGCCGCTGGCGATGCTGCCGAAGAGAGTCGCGACTCGGCCGCATCGCTTGACAACGACGAAAAGTATGTGTTATTTTTCGACCGTGTCTTCTGCACTTACAAAAGTCCTCCGGCGTTTTTTTTTTCAAAGTCTCTCGCTAAATTTGTCTGGATATTGATTTTATTCATTTGCCTTCTCATTCTCATGTGGGGTTTCGTGTGGTAGGTGTGTCCAAGTTCAGTAAAAGATCTGTCTCACCTATCAGTCAAGCACGTGTGATTTTTTGTTGTTGTCTATTGTTATAGAACTTTGATCACATCGTGTAATCAAGGGTGCCCACAGTGTTGACATTTGTATATATGTTCGGAAACGTGTTGCTTACTGGTTTTTTCGATGTTACAGGTCATATTCTGGATCTGAAGAGAAGAATGGAGAAAGCGAAGATGGAGGTGAAGATGAGGAAGGCGGTGATGACGATGACGAGGGTGCGGACGGTGATGAGGAGAATGGCAAAGAAGAAGAGAATGGACATGTGAACTCCGCGGACACAAATGGCAATGTCAGCTGAGATGGTTTAAATGTGTAAATATTTTATCGCTTGCATAAGATTAACGTTTTCTCGTAGGATCGTAAGCGGATGTCCGATGCGGGCGGAGATGAAGAAGCAAGAGGTGGTGGTGCACCGGCGTTGAAGAAAAAGAAAGGCGACGATGAAGAGGTGTTGTACATGTAGCATTATATTTTGCCGTGACATTTTGTGGCCCTTGTGTTATTAGTGCCGCTTTTACTCCGATTCAATAGTCACCGAGATTGCTAGATGGTGTTCTTTATGTGAATGTCGCTGAGGCAACAGTGCTGGTCGATATCACGCAGCTTGGTCAGGCCGGCGGACAACACTGGCCGATCGATCTGAGAGAGTTCGCTGGCACGTTGCCAAATCGCGTCCACGACTTGTCAATCAGGCACACACACGCACACATGAACACCTGTTCCAAAGGTCTAATGGACCCACGTCGATGGTGTCACTATTTTCGGTTGTTATCTAAGGGATAGACTATACGTTTGTCACTTTGTGTTAATTTTTAGGCAGTGTTGTCCATTTGCAGTACGGATTTAAGTATGTCGGATGCGGCTAAAGTCGTTGTTTCAGGTTGGTGCCGGTGACGTGCAGGCGGAATCTGTGACAGCTGAATAACTCGGATCTGTTACCGACATGATACTTTGGGTTACTTCGTAACATATGTGTCGACTTTTTAGTTATTGCAATACGACCTCCTAGACCAAAAACTGTAAACACCTGCCGGTCGCCATTTATCCTCTTTTTTCTTCTTTACCGTTTTCTATGAGACATAAGTAAGTGCATGACGACTTATTCGTCGTATCTCTTGAACCTCAATCAAAGTGTTTGTTAACCCGTGTGCGTGTCACTAGTATTTATAGTGTCCATACGGCTTTCTTGTTGATAAATCCTGTATTACCTTGTTGTTGCTATTTATGGACATAAAACTTTCCA
Source organism: Angiostrongylus costaricensis (assembly GCA_900624975.1). Classification (NCBI taxonomy): domain Eukaryota; kingdom Metazoa; phylum Nematoda; class Chromadorea; order Rhabditida; family Metastrongylidae; genus Angiostrongylus; species Angiostrongylus costaricensis. The sequence goes on along the minus strand of UYYA01004187.1, from coordinate 12,151 downwards.
AGACAGAAGTGAGATGCGGAGTATTTTGTGAGTTGTGTGAATGTTTATTACTTTAGAGTGGTGGTGAACATGTATTTCCCAACCAGAGATTAAATAAGAAGTGTAGATGCACGAATAAAAAGAAATGAAAAGAGGACTGGACCGCAGTATGTCGCCTTGTACAATGGTTGACAGGTGATGTCTGTGCGATTGTGGTAGAACACTGTTACAACAAGGGCTTAAGAGTCTTACAGTAACATAAGCTACAGAAAACGGAGTTGAGAAGGAGCTATGGCAGCGTTTGAGGAGGGTTCCACTATTTAGTGTGTGAATATAAACTCGGAGGTTATGGCATAAGATTAGTAAGAATATGTTTGTTCATTTACTGGAGACCAGTTTGCTGTCGCCAGATTGGTCGACAACGACTGTGAATTTTGTCGGACGCTGTTGTCCTCGGTTCATCTCGGATTTCTGGTCGGGTGTAGATACTGTAAAATGAGAAGTACAGAGGTTATTCCAGGATTAAATCGTTGACTACCAACATAAGCGGTATACCTGAGTATAGTAAGTAGCGAAAAATTCGTCTGGAACAAACAAATATGTGGTTACAGACAGTTGAACTAATTCTTTTTAACAACATGTGATTGTGATGTTAACATGACATTTGTAACCTGGCTATTGATCGGAAGGGAACAGTACTACGGTAAAGCGCATTACTTTTTAGTGAACCATGGCGTATTGGTGGTAATTGTTTGATATGGTTTTTCTTCCAAGTTCCCATTTTATTTGACCCGACGAGACATAATGTGCGGATTCCAGCGCTTCCTTCATTCGAATTGTTTCCTCACATTCATCATCCATCCACGAAAGTCCTCTGATTTTTCGTGTGACTTCGCGTGGATTTCGTTCCTATGTATGGCGTTGGATGATCGTCGAGTCGATTCCTTGAGACAGTCCTAGAATAACCGTGCCGTGGTGTTCCGAGCTCTTCGGGGGCACAGGCAATCATCAACGTTTGTTGATCTGAGGAAGATCTTTCCAGACAAGTCTGGCGTCAAGTTCTCTACTCCGGAGCGATGGAAGGCCTGGTTGTTCGAGCCAGGCTCTTGCTTGTGTTATTGAATAGTATCTCTACCAGTGCGCCGCCCTGGTGATTATTTAAAGTTCCGTTAAAATTCGATTTGCTCCACAATCTCTTAAATCGAATTCACAGGACTTTGAGTGTGTGATACAGTAGGTAGAGGCTCTGTGAAATGAACACATGGCCGTTGGTTTGATCTTACGTCCGGAGAAAACCAAACCCTCCATCTCTTAAGTGTCTAAATATTGGTGCCAGACTTATTTGTGATGATAGACATACCAACTCGATAGATCGTTTAAGCCTTACAATTGATTGTACAGGCCAATTCTGCAACCGATCACGTCTGTGACGCTTGGTACAGTCGGATGCATGTTAGTTCTCCAAGAGATTGATAAACGCTGAACGCTTCTACGTTTAACGCTGAATATTCTGTACATTGCTGAGAATGTTCTCTATCTATCCATAAAAGGATAAAGCTGTCGGCGTTGATCAATCCTTGAGGGATGCGTAAGATTCGACTTCATTAAGCATCGTTAGAGGTGATTGAATGCATATCTGGCCTATACAATGGCAGGCTGTAGCCTACTAATGTATCGAATCGGCGCTGCTATGTTTCCAAACAAGTCTTCCACCAATTTGCCGATCGTGGAGGGATGGAAGGCTTGGTGACCCTACGGTGCGGGATAGATCCCACGTGTATTGCAGGGCGCCTCCAACCAATGCTGCACGCGCCCCTGTCTGTTTATGCTACCATAACTTTCTTATATTGTTCGTGTATTCTTGTCTACTCTACGGTAATTTCTGATCTACTGCGAAGTTATTTCGTCCTGCGCTAGTTGGATTGCACAAGACAAGTGGTTGGTATTGATTTCAAAAACATGTCCTTAGCAGCTCCTTACATTCTACAATCTACATCCGCCATAGACAACATTTGATCACTTAGAGTACCATAATATGCATAATATTTCAGTCTTCTGCCATCCTTGCCTACGAATCGACTGCTCTCGCCGATATAATTTGAATGGTAGTGGTTCTGTATGGAAACTCCAGCGCCTCTTCATCTTCGATATTGCACTTTGTTTGTGCTTTTTGTTTTTCGCCGACTTATAATTCTGAAAATTCATTTAGAAACAAAGAAAATATTGAAAGCCGTGTAGCATTCACGTGGAATAACACACAATCACCAAGATGACACCGCATCACACCACCAAGCCGAAATAGTAAAATCAGTCTTCATCTACCGACGTGGTGTTTTTATAAGAACTTTATCCTGAAATCAGCTGTAGCAAGTCGACACCATAGTTCGATCTCACGAGCCTCCTATACAACAAAGTGGAGTTCCAAGAGTAATACCTACGTATTCTAGAACTGCCACATAGACCAACACCGCAATACAGACGAGCCAGTCGCTAATAAGCATTGACACACAAGGTCCCTTTCCTCAGCGTCCCAAGCACATCTAACGTTTCTATCCAGATTCAAGGCTATTTTCTCACCAGACAAATTAACACCTTAGTGTAGTCACTAGGGAAAGTGCTCTAACACACTCAAATATCGTTTTGCAAACGCAACAACAACAATTTAATTGATCGCTCTCTTTACGTCATTACAATCGTCATTAAATCCGCGACACATTCACCGAATTCACAACAAAGATCGATCCTGGTTCGTTCATGGATAATTATTCATTTTATTTATATATTATCGAGTGTTACTGGGAAATCAAGAAGAAAGCGATAGAGAAAAAGAGAAACGTATGAGAGTCTTCTTCACCCAAGAGTTCCCTCGGTCTAAATCTACGGTCTAGATCTAACCTATTGAAGTCCAGAAAAATCAGCATCCATTGCCAGATTAGACTGTCGCTATATCTCTTCATGTCTAAAGTTCAAGTAACTGTTTCCGCGTTATCGTAGGAACATTCTCCCGAAGAAATGGTGCAGGCCTTAAACTGGTTCGTTGAAAGCCTAGAAACCAAAAATGACAGTGCATTTTTGTTTCTAGAATGCTATGTCAAGGAAATACGATTTATTGCAAGCTGTAGGAAACAGGGTTTTGCTAAAGCTCAGCTGATTCGGTCTATTACACAGTCTCCGATCGACTAGCCGCAAGTATCGTTGTTCTCAGTGGAAACTGCTGTCCTGGGAGAAAGATGGCAAGACACCAAGATTCTCATCGATTAGAAGGTTATGATTAGCGGTGAACACATGGGAACGCCATGACATAGAAATATTGGGATTCCTGAGAGCATAGCCCTTAAGCGTGAATATTCGACATATTAGCGAAAGATGATGAACTTCAAGCAGCAGCCAGGGCCACATACGAGTCCAATCGTCACCGTTGACTGAGGTTGAAAGAGAATGTTTGGAAGAAGGACTAGGAGAAACTAATAAAAAATCTTATAGAAGATTTTCGTTCGTTCTATTTCATTTGTTCTCTTGAAAGAAGCGTGTTATTTTGCTTTCATTTCTTTCATACCTTGTTCCTATTGTGTTTTGTGATCTTCATTGCTACTGCCTATAGGTCCAAAGCGTTGTATTTGCTTCCTAGTAAAGAATTAATTTTAAGCAAACAGAAATAAATGAGCCGAAAGTGCGTAGCCTTTTACGCGTTACGATTTGTTGTCGTCCACTGATTCTTCATAACTGTACACGCTTATACAGCTTTGTTAAATTCAAAAGGAGCATTGGTATTTCTCAAGCAATTACAGCTGCAACTTGTGAAGTAAAGAATCGGAGGACAACGTAAAATTGCAGAAGATGGAACGTTCGGGGTTGATCAATCCCTCAGGAATCTGTTATGCGTTCAACTCCACTCGGAGCAACGTAGAGGAAACTGGGTGCTTATCTCGCTTATATAATGACTTGCAGTGGCTCACCGATGTACCAACTCAGTGCTGCTATCCTCCCAAACAAGTCTGGCACAAATGTGCCAATCCCGGCGGGATGGAGGGCTAAGCTGGTCGGGGACGTTGGATTGATCCAACGATGACGTGTATATTGCATGACACTTGTAACCGCTGTGCTACACACGCCGATGTTCTCTGTGCTCTCGGAAATTTCAAAATGGCCTAGGAATTATTAAAGCTATTATGATAGCGGCTAATTTCCTGAAGAAACTATGTTCATCTAAAAACTGGGAATGGATTCTCGAAAGCTTGAATGTGTTAAGGCAATTAGTGTTAATGATCTGAGAGCGCGTAATAACAAACTGACGTATATGTCGTAGCATAATATGTAAAATACCAACAATAGTGAATACTAACTTTCTAACTAGAATAGGACTGAAAGCTGGACGAACTGCAGCAGCTAATTTTCCATAATGAGATGCCTGAATTCTCAGTAAAACTTAAGCCTAGGTACTTCTCATATTATAATGGCGTAGTTAACCTATTTTACTCATTTTACTTTTACTCATTGGTGCGATGTCTAGCGGAATTCCGTAATCTGACTTCTAGTCCAGAAGGCTGTTCTGAAATTGCTTAAAAATTGACAAAGTTTTACTATGGAAGGAGCTTTTTTCCTTATAAGGATATCATGTCACGACTGTAGGTGTTATGAAAACGATGCTCATGCCATTATATAAATATAGGGGCTCTGAGTTGTCCGTATGAAACTTGAACAGGGTTTTCTTGGAAGATTGTAATTTTTTACGTTCTTTATTAGTAATGATATTATATTATATGATCAGTCTTGTAGGTACGCCGTAAAATCAAATCGATCAACACGCATTGTGTCCGAAGAGGTTCATAGTGACAAAGCGTAGATATTCTTTGAAGTATTTCATGAGAAATGTCTTTAATATTAGACGACAAATAACATTGTATTATGTAGTATTCCTCAAACGAGCTACCGTATAATCGTGGTCGGCGGATGGTTGGCCCTCCAAGCAGGCGTTCCAGGCTTAGTTTGAGGTTTCGGAGCGTAAAACCCAAGTAAGAGTAGGGTAGTACGAGAAGAATCGCTACTATATGGAAGAAGCTTAGTCACAGATTGACCAATCCAATATTACGTTAAAATTCCATTATATTTCAGAAATGAGCTTCTGCAGAGACGATGTAGTTCACAATGCATATTAGCTGAAGGCTACGACTAGTAAAAAGATTTTCTGGATAAAGTATGAGTAAAAATTACTAAAAGTAGTAATTTACTCATGTTATGATTATAAAAACCCAATGATGCTGAAATACCCAAGACCGACTTTCTGTTAACCTCGGCATTAATTGATAATTCAATGTTTTTCATCAATAAGCAGACACGAGGTGTGTCTGCTTATTGATGAAAAACATTGATGCTGAAATATTTGCAAAACTGGAGTGCAGGGATCTGCGGTGGAGGTCGAACAAGCTATTATCCTTTCCAAGCGTTAACGCGTTCACCACCACCTATCGCCAGGAATGATATTAGCGTATTCGATCCCTACCGTAAATAGCTGCGGTCCGGAATTTCGCAAATATCTCAGCATCATTGTGGCTCTGTCTCACATTATACCCTGCCATGAAAAAAAGAATCGGCAGTAAATAAGTGAATACCTTATAAAAACTCAGTTTTCCTGGTTAGGAAAAGAAATCACAAGCACAGTGATGTTGAGATGCTTGAAAACTTGGACTCCAGGGCATATTAGAACCTGTGTGGCTGCTGATGGCATGGTTAGGATAAAAAAAATTAGCTGCTCGAAAGACAAAGCAAGAGCCTGAGTGGTGCAGCGGGTAACACATGATCCACCGGAAAGGATAACCGGGTTCGAATCTGGCCTAGGGTGCAAGTTCTGCAAACATCTCAGCATCATTGTGATTGTGCTTCACATAATACGTGAGAAAAGCAAATAAGAAGTTGAACACTGAGAAAAAGTAGTGTTTAATCAGTACCGGCAGCCGGACAGTATGCAGTGGCAGCGACGAGGAAACCCAATATCATGATGGAAATCGAGACAGTGCTTCCAGTCAGTAGTATCAGAAACATGCATGGCGATAGTCTCAAAGCGAATGGTACCTGAGAAGAAACTGGAAATTATTTTAAATCTACAAGATTGCTGAGATATTTGCAAAACTCCAGACTACAGGTGCCTGCGGTGGGGAACGAACGCGCTATTGTCCTTTCCGAGGAGCAACGTGTTCACCACCACACCATGCGGGTCCTTCGTTTCACCTGTCTCCCAGCTACTTCTATTGATCACTTGCCATCAGCAATCAATCACCCATTAACGGGTTTGATCTGGGAGCCCAAATCGGGATTGAAACCAGTTAAACTGAGGCTGTAGGTGGATTCGCAATGTTTTTACTTTTTATCCTTTAAAAAATAAAAATATTTTGAATCTATTTTTTCTCTGCTGCATTTCAAAGTAGTATATTATCATGTTATAGAATGGATGCAGCTTCCTTTATTTGCTTTGTGGGCGCATCCAGATTTTCTGAGCAACGTTAGTATGAGGAACTAATGATTTGAAAATGCAACTTTTGATTTGACTATTCTGAAAAGATATGCCAAAACAACTGCACATTTTGGAAACTGTCTTTGATCCCTATCATACCAAGAGCTCTTAATGATTATGGCAATGTTCTCAACTTTTCTTTTATTTAGTTTCCATTCTTCCATGTTTAAGTTTCTTCAGTAAGTCGACATTTTTCATTGTTTAAATGATAGCAACAACAGCATGTTATGTAACTTGTCCACCTACTTACTTATTTGATACTTGAACGCCCCGTCCTCACTGGTTGTGCGGGTCCCAGCATAATCACCATTTTTCGGAGATTTTCTGGTCAAGCCATTGTGGTTCCCTGGAATCCCGAGGACAGCCTGAGGAGAGTCTGCCCCAGGTCTTTACCACTAAAGGCGTTCGCAGCTCTTGTGGATCAGAGGGAGATTTGCCACCATGCGACTTTGATACCAGAACAGCGGTGGAACCTAGGATTGGTTTAATCTTGGCTAGGCTTCTTGATGGAAACGCCGGACTCCTTCTGTGCTTGGGAGACCATGCCGGAGGGACGAATCCCGCCGCTGTATGTCGCAGCCCGACACCCTGGAGCACCTCCCAGCCACGATGAGGCGGTAAATCGTTGGAAGGCTGTCCACCTACTACTCAAGCCTTAACTATCTACTATCAGCAAAGATATTATTTTGTGTAAGAAATGAACAGTAACCGATTTCTAAGTAGAAAACTTCAAAAGTAATAACTCGTTTTCGGGCACAACATTAGTGATTGTATATAATGCTGAGATATTTGCAAAACTCCGGACCGCAGGTGTATGCGGTCCGGAGTTTTGCAAATATCTCAGCATTATATACGAGTTATATTTCGCAACATACCCTGCCATTAAAAAAGAAAAAAGCGGTAAATAAAAGGGTTAAGTTTAGTGAATGTAATAAAAATCATTACATTTTGTCATCAACATAAAAGTTTGTTTAATTTTTAATGGGTTTATATTACGTAACATGGAATTCTCAAGTTCTTAGAGTATTGAATTTTTCGGAATCATTTCGGGCGTCGGTTTGATTGTTGACGGCTTCTCAGCCATTAAATGTCGAAAAATGCTAGAAGTCATCACGAGCATGGTGCTGGTTCGATCCAGGCCCAGGCTCATCAAGCGAGGTGAGGCTTTAGGTGCAAGTCTGTGGCATTAGTTGTGCGACGAGTGGTTGGATGCCGTCTTTCAAAAGACATCTTCGACACATAATGGTACCAGAATGGCACCAGTTCTTGAGGAATCCTATCGATTTTTTGACAGTATTCATTAGCTTTGATACTTTGGCGATTCCATACATAGGCCACCAAAAAGTCATCGTAACCTTCATTTAGGGCAATTTTGGCTTTGGAATGTAATTAAGAACTTCGCCTCGTTCCAATCACTTTGCTAAACTTCTTTAGTCGTCGTTTCAAGTCCATTATGAGCACGTTTTATAGGATCCTTGGTAAATTAGTCTTTTTTGCTGCTTAGAAGAAACGCAGCGCATCGTAGTGATTTCATTTTTCCTCGCTCAACTCGTTTGGTAGCCATCTATCGAGTTTTTATGTTTCTAATGTCTTTCAAATGAGAAACGAAAACGTACTGGTCAGTCTAATACCCTACGGGTGATTGCTGATGGCAGCGTTAGGTAGAAAATTAGCTAAGAAAAAAGCAGTGCAAGAGTTTCCGTGGTGCAATGTATAATACGCGAGCTCCGGAAAGGGCAATCGTGATTCGAACTGGCCCGGAGTCCAAGTTTTGCGGATACTTTAGCATCGTTGTGGTTGTATTTCATATCATACCCTACCGTGAAAAATTACAGTAAACAGAAAATAAAAGGTTAACACTACTGGTTAGCGTTAAGTCCTTTTTAATCAACAAAATAGCTTTTAGATGGTCAGCTGCTATTGTTGGATTCAGATGGTTGTTGTTAACTACTGAAGAAACCAACGGCTTTCTTCGTCATCTCCAGCTGCGTAAATTTCTCGAACCATCTATGTACACTGCATTTGGATTCGCTTCGTTTGATGCTTTGAGATATGCATTTTTTTGCTTTATAATTGCTACTACAGTCAAGCTAGAATCATTGTAAGTGAAATGTTTGAACTGTTATAAAGCATTTACTTCAACAAGAAATAAATGTTAAAACGGCTAGTACTAAAAGTACTTCAATGATGCTGAGATACAACCACAACGTTGCTGAGATATTTGCAAAACTCTGGACCGCAGGTGTCTATGGTGGGGAACGAACACGCTATTACCCTTCCCGGGGAGTAACGCGTTCACCACCACACCATGCGGGTCCTTCGTTTCGCCTGTCTCTCAGCTATTTCTATCGATCTTTTGCCTTCAGCAATCACCCGTCAGCGAGATTGGTTTCACCATTCATCATTGACAGCATCATTGAAGTTATATTTCACAATGTATACCCTGCCGTTAAAAAGAGTAGGCAGTAAATAATAAGTTAAAATACTAAAAGTACATTTTTTTATTAATTGCTTAGTTATTTTTCATTTCACATAACACTTTATCACATCTGCTGTGCAAATCCCAGCACTTTTTGCTTTCGATTCATTTTCTTCACATTCATCGTCCATAATGGTTTTCGAACATTTTGCGTGTTGTTTTCGCTGGTGTTTGAAGACTTCATCTTCTTTATCGTAGCATCGAATAACGTAGAGTTCCGGCTGAGACGATTCTCCTCGTAACCTTGGAGATAGTCAGGCTAAGGCGCGCCCACTTCAACTGGAGGAGAGCGTTGGGCCAGGGTCGAACTAGCGTTTTTGCTTCTTGATCGACGGCATCATTAACTACTGCGCTACTTTCCCCCGACATAATGATTTACGGAGCTCGATATTACGCATTGCACAGAATCTAGCACTTCCTTCATTTAAGTAGTTTTCGTCGAGTCCGCTATCTGCGAAGGTCTTCTGATTTTCCTGCGTGGGTTCTCCTGCTGCTTGTGGATTTTGTTATAGTTGTCTTCAAGAATATCTGTGAGTGCTGGTCCCGTTCATTTTCATTCCTTAATAGTTGTGCCAGTGCTGTACGTCTTCACCACAGATAGTCGCCAACTTTTATGGGTCAGAGGAAGCTTTTCCTAAACAAATCCAATAGCGATGTGCCGAATCCGGAAAAATGGGAGGTTTGGTTGGTCAGTGACTAGGATGAACCAGCGCTTTGTGCGTATTATTGAATGACACCTCCAACTACTGCGTTTCACGGAATGGGATAAAAATACAAAAAGATTAAGGCATTCGGCGTTGATCAATCCGTAATGGATGCGCTACCCATCTGACTTCATCAAGCACCGTTGAGACCATTGAATTCGTATCTGGCCTATAGAATGACTAACGGTGACCTACTGATGTATGTCGGTGCTCCTATCCTCCCAGAGAAGTCTAGTAGCAAATTGTCTCCGGAGGATGGATGGGTTGTTGAGTTTGAGAAATGGGCTCGAACCAATGACTGTGTATTGCATGCACCTCTAACCACTGCGCTCTGTGCGCCCCAATAGAAATACAAGCAGTGAATATTCGTTAAATTATATGTTTACAAGGTTCGTAAGTACAAGAATAGTCATTTCTAAAAATCACCCTAATACGATACGTGAAACACAGTGATAAGAAAAATGGTTAGTGAAGAATGCTAAATTTATTTTAAAACCAAATATCATTATATCTCGGTAAAAATAATCAAGAATTTTCTATATGACTGAACTGATACGAGTGCTTGCCGCACTTCGTGCCAGCAAATGAAATAACAACTACTAGAGATTGCACTGCCCGCCAAAAAAGCAAATCATATTGGATGGCGGGAATCGACCAACATCCGCCTCGCATAAAAGGGTACCGTCGAGTGAAGTACCCTGTCCGAGCGGTTTTTCCTGCGCTGGATTCAACTCGATACGCACTCACTTGACCGGTTCAGCTAGTTGTCTACCATCGACTCGGATCAACGTGGCTCAGAGGAAGGCGAAGGCGCCGAAACGTTAGCCGAATAAAAGTTTTTATACCAGTCACATAGAAAATTATCATGGGCGCATGTGGCGCAGTGGTTATGGATCCCCTGCAATACACACGTGTTCTTTGGCTCAATCTCGCGTCCAAAATTCACCAAGCCCTTCACTCCTCCAGTATCAGTAAATTGGTACCAGACAGACTTGTCTAGGAGGATAACAGCATTGACTTTGTAAATCACAGCATTAGCACAAGTCATTGTGTAGGGAAGACACGTATTCAATCACCTCTGATGTCCTTTCAGATTTGTTCATAAAAATAATAAGGTTATTTGTTGATAAAGAAAAAAGGTTAGAAAAGAAAGGAATGAGTGAAAAATGCGTCGTTTGGTGGCTTGTTTTTTTGCGATTTTTGTTTCTCTTGCGCGAATATGTTAAGCGCTTTATCACAGAAATCACGTGCTTTTAATGAAGTATCTAAATCTCTCATGAGAAAGAGAGACTTCTCAAGTTATCGAGCACGCATTGGGGTAATCACGCGTTCCTTTCATGGAATCTACCTATATTGAACTGAAATCTTATACATAATCTTTGTATCCTAAATAGCTTTCCAACGTACCTGAATTGTCAGTCCACTGAAAAATGTTGTGAATATGGATGCCCAAAAGTCGTTATACGCCTGAAGTGAATTGTAACAGTGATTTTTCGAAATATATTTTATATTTTCTCAAAGGCTCCTTGAATAAAGAAATCCGAGCCTATCAGACGTGAGGCTTTTTTCGTAGACCATGAGCTTGCACCGTGAGATGAAAGACACTAATAGCTTATCAAACACTGCCAAGTTAGAAATTGGGCCTGTGGAATGTGACATTCATTTATTTCTCGATTTCATGACAGCAGCGTGTTGGTTGACTCGCGAAGTGCGTCCACACAACACTTAGCCTGATTTTTATGAGCTGGCGGCAAACAGCTACTTGCACGACGGTGTACTTGCAAAAGGACCAGATACCTAGCAGCGGCAGTAGTTCAGGTAGTGCTTTTTTTGCATAAAAGGTGCGCCTGGGATGATATTCGGAACCACTCTCCGAATAACTCATTCATTGTACTTTATAATCTTTCCACAAAGACCGTCCAATGATCATCCTGAAAAACTTGGTTAAACGCAAACAGGTGAAACAGACTACATTTCGCAAGGGATTTAGCTGCACAACACATACAAAAGCTGTCGAATGAATTAGAGACAAGGATTAACATCCACGCATAGTCTTAACCTTTATTGACTACAAGAAAGCATTTGATAGTGTAAAAGTAATTAGCTTCCTGCTCGGCTCTACTATCCAAGGTATAGGCACGTCCTTTGTTGAAAACGTATGTAAAATGCGTGGTGTAAATGCGACCACATTATCTTGCATGGATCACCAATTGGGAAGACATGTTATGTATACCTGGGTTGTTCACCGAATATGGGCAGCAACTTGAGAAGAGAGCTCATTAGAAGACAACCCTTTGGTAGATGCTATTGATAAATCTTAACCCTTTTATTTACTGCCTTTTTCTTTTTAATGGCAGGGTATGTTGCGGAATATAACTCGTATATAATGCTGAGATATTTGCAAAACTCCGGACAGCAAGGGTGTATGCGGTGGGGAACGAACGCGCGCTATCGTCCTTACCGGGGAGTAGCGCACTTCAC